>CAUYPK010135337.1:0-17640 GCA_963574355.1 Loris lydekkerianus
CTGCCTCTACCTAGATACAGCCAATGTGGTACCATGCCACTGGCCCGACCCTGTCACTCACCTCTTCCCCCGCCTTCTTTCCCTGCCCCTTCTCCACAATAAAAAAATAAATAAATTATAAAAAAAAAAAAATAAATAAAATTAAGAGTCTGATATTAACAGGAAAAAAAAAAAAAAAAAAAAAAAAAAAAGAAATGTATGGTTTCCAATCCCAACCAAACAAAACACCTTTTATATTTGAATTCTGTCAGGTCCATTTTTCCTTCCTTCCAGCAGTTCTTTCAAACCATCACTCCACTCTTCAAATTCCCTATTATATTTCCTTTACTCAGCAGATGAAAGTATAAACATCACTGCTCTCAATTCCAAAGTCCTTCCACTACCTACCAATTTATCTACATTCACATATGTTTTATCTTACTTCTGCCTGTCCAAAGGTAGAAATGTGTTTATACACATGCTACAGTCTCTTACATCTTAAATTACTAACTTCTTTGAACTCACATTCAACTTTTACTAAACACTGCATACCTCTTCTCATCACAGCCAAAGTTCTCATGAGGAAATTTTATATGAGATGACATTACTTTCTTAATTTTTAAAATCATTTCATAGGAAGAGCATGAAGAGAATAATCCAAAAAGCAAAACTCCAATGGATAAACTATAAAGTATTCAGCTTCAAAATTATGAAAAACATAATAAATTTGCAATGATGATAAAATACAATTTTCTTCTAACCAGACTGATGGAGAATAAGGCCAATGTTACTGTTTGGGGTTTGTAGGAAAATAGGTAATGTCTATATTATAATCCTGATGAATTACAATGGTGTAATCATTCTGGAGAGAGAGTTGGTCATTTATATTATATATAAAAAACATTAACGCATGTATAACTTTAGCCCCACAATTGTGCTAGTAGTAATTTTAGTAGAAGTAGTAGTAATAGTTGAAAAGACAGACTGGTAATGTCCAATATTACACGTGTTTCAGAAAACTCGTGATGAGTTTAATTTTTCTTTCACTTACATTATTTGTTCATTTAATACAAAGTGATCAAATTCTTTAATATAACTTAAAAACATATTATGAAAAAAAGACAAGTCTGGTTGGAGCCAAAATGTAATCAAAATATGCCATCTCTTTATTTTTAAAAGATGGAAAAGAAACAAAATCATAATACCATAATTTCTATAAACTTTTGAGGAATAAGCATTGGCATGTTAAGTTCTATCATAATAATGTTACAACTATATTCATTTATGTATTTGTGTTTACATATAGAATTGGAAGAATTTGACTTGCTATACAAGTCAAATGCCATTCATGAGCTGTGATTTTACCCAAAATACTTCATCTGTCAAAACTTACGTGTTTGTTTTCTTTTATAAAATGATGTTTTTGAGCTAATGGATCTCTAAATTGCCCACTAGTTCAAACGTATTTCTATTCTATAATAAGTAAGCTTAATTAGTATCTATAAAATAATAAGTAAAATGTAAGAAAAAACTTACTTGTTAGTAAGACGTCGATGAAAACATTTTCCTTGGTAGGATTTTTGAAAGGTAAAACAATAGATGAATGAAGTTCAAGGGATGCAGTTATTCTTTCTGTTTTTAGAGGTTTAGGGAACAGTCCTATACCAGAGAGGTAGAATTTCCACTCCTTAAACTGTTGAGAGATAATCATTTATGACATATGTGTCCTAAATCCATACATTTTATTTATAATACTTAAGGAATGTGTGCACATAAAAATTTTGACAAGAAAAGTTTCATTTTTACAATTATGTATGTTTGATTTTTCCTTTTTTCTAAATTCCTTTCTATTTTATTGAAAAATCATTCCATATAGTATTTTTACATTGAAACAGAAAAAAGTGAAAGACCAATATTCAGATATCAAACTTACATCAATACATACAAGATTATTTATAGCAACATGGAAGAGAAACTTTAATAAAAAAACTTGCATTTCTGTTCAAGAAAAAAATATTTTGAGACAGAGCTCACAGCAACCTCCAAGCTCCTGGGCTCAAGCGATTCTCTTGCCTCAGCCTTCTGAGTAGCCGGGACTACAGGCGCCCACCACAAGGCCTGGCTATTTTTAGACACGGGGTCTTGCTCTGGCTCAGGCTGGTCTCTGACTGGTGAGCTCGGGCAATCCATCCACCTTGGCCTCCCAGAGTGTTAAGATTACAGGTGTGAGACAATGCGCCTGGCCTCTGTTCAAAAATATTTTTAAATTAATTTGTCTAATAAACTAGGTAATAAACACTGCATGTAGTTTTCAACCAAACTTTAAGGTGAATTTCAAATTAAATTCATGTAGCTGCCAGACGAAGGCAAAGAATATGAAATACACATTGAAGTAGCATTAAGAGGAAATGAGTATAACTGTGTACTGTATTATCTATCCCCATTGCCTAGTGCATTTTCTGTTGTCACATGATAAGGGGGAAAGGCTCCAAATTATGTGAAGGAAATTGAATGTGGCTGTTGTTTTCCCCTGGGTTTCATAAGCCTGTAAATCTCTGTTTCAAAATGTTTTCTTTGTATTCTATCAGAATAAAAGATCCTTGAAAGTACAACAGACTGTGATTCAGTTCTAGGTATTGTAAAATTACACAACAAATACTTTCTGATGCTGCAGATGAATAAAGATGATGTTATTGAGAAAAACCAACAATGGCCTAATATATAATCTCGCAAACTACACAGATGTTTCCAAGCTTAAATTCTAGTGCAAAGAAGGAAATGTGCTTTTAGATTGTTTTAAATTAAGAGAAGTAAAAAAAAAAAAAAAAAAACTGTGTCTTAATAGAGAAGATTAAAGGCAAATTTTATATGACTATTATCTTCAAGTGACTATTATAGTTGAAGATTATATTAGCACAATAAAAATTAATTACATTTTGGTTATGATGTCTTAACTTGATTTTACATAACTGATTTAAGTCAATTATTTAGGTTCAATAAATTTAACAACTGGTTTAAGTAAATTATTTACTATTTGCCTATTTTATAAAATAAATCTTAGATGATAGAAATTGGTGACTTTAAGCCATTGGGTATTGCCCAAATGACAAAAAACCAAGGTTGTGTTTTCATGTTTCCTCAAGTGACCTGAAATGTTAAACCAAAATCCATCATTATTGAATACAGATATCCAGCAGTTGTCCTAGCATCAATTAATCTAGCCTCTTGGGTTCAGAGAGGGAAATTAAAAAATAACCCAGTGAGCATGTGCGTTACAAAAATAAGTTACATTTTCAGCTCATATTTATCTCAAACTTTTTCTAAAGGACAGACATTTAAAGATCCAATTGCATTAAATGCCAGGAAGGCTATGTTGACTAGTGGGATGAAAATGTGTCAAATGGTCTATGAAGCTAGTGTATGATGCCCCATGATCATATTAATGTATGCAGCTATGATTTAATAAAAATAAATAAATAAATAAATAAATCTATGTAAGCTGAATTGGAAAAAAAATTAAATAAAAAAAATAAAGATCCAATTGCAGTGTTTCTGGAAGATAAAAGTAGTAGATATATAAGATGGGAAATCTGGCTTGCACACTGAGCAGAACTCCACAGAATTAAAGCTTGCTGAGAGCATCAACAGAACTTTCCATAGACACAGACTACAAGGATCACAGACTCATGTCGTGTTACAAAAACACTCTGATTTTGGATCTTCTTCTTCTTTATTGCTATCCTGATCTTTAGATGAAAGCAGTCATATAATCAAGTGTAAATAAATGAAATCAACAAGGCAACTATTGAAAAATCAAAATGAAACATCGAAAACTGAGAATGAAAATCTCAGAACATCACGTGTGAGAACAAAGAGAAGTTCTACTCCTCACATTTGCTGCTTATTACTGCTACTCCTGTTATGCAGGGACATAATCTCATTTAGAAAGTCTGATGCATAATATGAGCTCAAGGTATTTGTAGGGACAGAAATCTATATGGTTTTTTTCCCCTCATGGTAAAAAGTTATTCCAAACTTTCAGAAAAATAATGGTAAAGCCCTATTTTTAAAAAGCCCTTCTTTAGATGTCTACTCATATATACTGCACACAGTATTTTCAGAAGTTCATTCAATTAATACTTTATGATGAACCAGTTTTGCTTGCAAAAGATTTCAATGGGATAAATTAAATAAAAAAGAAAGATCTGAATGATTCAGGGATTTTAAAAAAGGGCAAGAAAAAATCACAAAGGTTAGAGCGATACATTGAAAAGGCTGAAGCGTTCTGGAGCTGGTAGATTAAAGGATGAATTATTGATTGAAGCATGATCATAGATGAAATCTTAGAAATTTGCTACAAGTCAGAAAGATTGAGTGATTGAAATCCACCAATAGTGTTCTTCAATTGATTTCACACAAGATTTGAAATGATTATTTACCTATTTGAATTCTTTTGTGTTTGATAAAGAGTTCATTGTGCAACATCTTGAGCTAAGATTTTTTAAAGCTATTGAGATGCAGAATTGATTGCACCCTGCTGACTTGCAAGACTATCTTTGTTTAGATACACTTTCCATCAGAAATTTTAACAATTACTTGTCCCAAATAATTAAGATGAAGGATCCTAATGCTGCTATCAAGCAATCACTTGAAAGACCAGCCTTGTTAACATTATTTGTCCATCAGAAAGTACTCTCCATTATGCATTTCCTTCTGTATGAGAAGGATTACTGTTTGTCTCCTTTGATATTTTTGAAATCAAGTATACTTCCATAGTATTTGTTTCAGGTAACGTGTAAGTCAGTAATTACAGCATTTAGAAAATTTAACAGCTTCAAAACAAATGTGTAAAAAATAAATTACAATTTCTTTTTGGAAAAGAGAAGGCTTGAGTCACCCCCAGCCCCTGCACTGACATGGAGACCTTTTCACTCTATTTGATTCTATTGTCTCTCCTACGTCAGGGTTTTCTGAGCTCCTTGGTGTCTTCTAGGATATAAAGTAATAAAGTACAGCCCTCCATTTATGTTCCTCCTTATCAACATTTGAAAAAGTAAAAATAATAAATGTAAAACATTATGTAAATTTCCTTGGCTTTAGAAGAGTAACAATCACTTGACAAAATATACGTAACTTCAAAAAATGGCTGTGATGACCAGTTTAAGCCAGATGTTTTGGGTTTAGGTCTCAGCTCAACCTTTTATCAACTCCTGATATTAATTATAGGGATCTGTATCTCAGATCCCTGATTTATAAAAAAGAATAGATAACAATACTTCTTTTATTAACCTGTGGTGAGAATAAATTGAGATCATTCTTTGAATGACATGTAGCACATATAGAGATACTCAAAAATGATTAACCGTTATTTTACAAATTATTATTATTCAGGAACACTGTACGGATAAAATGGAGTAGAAAAAGACATAATATTTGTAATATTTTACTCTTTACATTTTAATATTTAAGTTTATGGAAAGTTAAGTACTAAGACTCAACTCAGAAAATTAACAAAAATGACAGTGATATGACATTTACATGAAAATATATATGTTTTATGTCTGGATATATATTATACTACATTCAAGTAATCTATCAATTTAAAACTACTTTCTTTATATGTCTGCATATACATGATGTTTATTGTATTTTCAAAAGTTCCTAGGCCAGGCACAGTGGCTGATGCCTGTAATCAATCCTAGCACTCTGGGAAACTGAGGCAGAAGGATTGCTTGACCTCAGAAGTTTGAGATCAGCCAGAGCTGTGCTCAAAAGCCTGACCATATTTCTACTAAAAATAGAAAAAATAGCTGGGCATTGTGGTGGGCACCTGTAGTCCCAGCTACTGAGGAGGCTGGGGCAAGAGGATCACTTGAGCTCAGGAGTTTGAAGTTGCTATGACCAAGGCTGAGGCCACCACACTCTAGCCTGGGCAACAGAAGTGAGACTCTGTCTTTAAAAAAAAAAAAAAAAAGTTCATTTAATTAATTGTTTATAATGAACTCATTTATTTGCAAAAGTTGTTAACTGGATGGATGAATTAAATTTATTTATATATTGATTTTAAAATGTAATTAACTTGACTTTGTCCAAGAATACTCTATCATACCTGAGAGCATTGGAAGTTGATACAAGCTTGATGATTGGCTCTTCCAAGCATAGAAGGATAAAAGCGAATAGTTAACTCTTTGGTGGAGTGAGGAGTTATAATTAGCTGTAAAATTCAGGAAAAATCAAAAGAGAAACAAAAATTAATACTTGTGTTTGAATTGGCATCTCTGTGTTCTGGGTATATGCGAGGTTGATGTTGTGTGATGTGTTATCTTGTACACCTATATACCTGTTCCTCAAATACTGGTAAAGGGGTCTGTGGTACATAGTGTTTAGTGGTGCTCACGCCACATTCTTATCCAAGACAATCATCAATATGCAAATACTCACTGTATAAAAGACAGTCAGGATTAATTTTTAAAGCTGAATTAGACCCCAAATAAAAGAAATCTTTACAATATGTAAACTATATCATGAAAATCATCTGTGTATAATTTATGTAAAATAATGGTGTTAATGATATAGCATGTGTGTATAGTCTTTGTAAGATTAAAACATCAACACCAATTTTAGCAATATAATAATTAGTAGTTATTTCTAATTTGACACATTATGTCAGTTAATAACTAATTTTATATCATGGTATTACTTGGCAACCAATGACTGACAAAAGACACATGTTAAAATATAAATTTAAAAAAGCATAGATTTTAAAAATCATTAAATGGAAATAGTTAAAAGTTTTCATTTAAATTCTGTATCTAGTAGCAGGACTTCATGATTTACTGTGAGGGCCAACTGGTGAAAATAATCTATTATAATGATCACTTTGAAGTTTACCTGAAAGTATGTGGTTTGGCATCAATAATTGCTTCCCTATGTTCTGGAAACACACTCAAATTATGCCAAACCTCAGGATCTTGTTTTGCAACATTGGGGAAGGAGGAAAATGCTTCAGGCCGATTGACTGGTCTTTAGCATCTGCCAGGACCCAAGAATGAGAGAATCGTGCAGAGAAAGGAGCAGAGAGGGGCAATGCTGTCAGCATTAACTATAAGAGTTATATTCATGTGTGTGGGAGGGGTGAAACAGAAGTGGAAGCTGGAGGTTGGGAGTGAGCAAGGACTCAGGGAGGAAGGAAAAGAACAGTTCTCTTAGGATCCTAGAAACATATAATTACTGTTAAGTTAAAAACCATATTACTGAAAACTATTACTAAAACTTATTACTAAAATGGCCAGAAATAAAACATAACCAATTTATTTAGAATTCACTGATAATGAGCATGACTATTCTATTAAGAAAATATTTTTTATTGATAAATTAAAATTCAGGAGGAATTGTTTATAATGGAAAATTATATACTTAAATTTTAGGAATTTGAGTCCCTATTAATAGTTTAAATGATACTACTCTGCCAGTGTCCCAAACTCAAAGTTGGAAAATAATCTAATAGCAGTAGAATTCGTGGCATTCTGAATGTACTTACAGGTGATGGTATTTCAGAATCCATGACAAAATTTTCAGGATTGTCGTTTGTTCCTTGCAATTCTAATGTTTCGTGTGAAGGATTGACCAAGGGAATGATCTGAGAAACGTACCTGGGAGAAAAAATAAAGTTAGTTAAGTTGGTGGTATTCACAAATGTGTTCAATGAGAATTCCATAAATTTGATGACCATCGTGATTGAAATATATTGCTCTAAAAGATACGTTGAAGTCTAAACTTTGAGTAGCTCATAAGTGATATTATCTGAAGAAAGTGTCACTGCACATGTGATTACTTAAGATGAGGTCTTAGTGGAGTAAGGTGAGACCTTCACCCAATATGACTGGCATCCTTATAAGACTATGTGAAGACACAACAAGAAGCTGTCTTAGGACAAAGGAAGTAGAGATTGAAGTGAGGTAGCTACAAGTAAAAGAAAGCTGGCAAGCACCAGAAGGTAAAAGAGACAGGAAGGAATTTTCCCTTACAGGTTTCAGAGGGAATATGTGTCTGCTGGCACCTTGATTTTGGACATCTAGCCTTCAGAACTGAAATAACAAATTTATTTTGTCTCAAGCCACCCACTTTATGCTGTTCACTATAGTAGCCAAAGGAAACTAATATAATGACTTTTGTGAATTTAATAATAATAAACATGTACAAATTAATGACAAATTGCTAAATTAAATAGTACTTGATTTTCTATTTTATTTTTGAGACAAAATATTATTCTATATTGGATATTAGAATATATTTCAATTTTAAGAGACATGTTTACTAATTGTTTTATAACAACCAAATCTACCCCCAAAAGTTAACATAATCTAAAAGTAATAACAGATTCATTAATTCACAAAGTTTTCATCCATAACGTTAACAAGATCTGGATTGATGCGTAAATGACAAAAAATGTGGCTGGTATTTATGCTCAAAGCAAAAAGTAATCAAGAGGGTTCTTAATTCTCAATCAATCATCATTTCTAATGGGTTTTACAGCCTCCAAATTGTCATTTTGCATCCTCTTTCTGTAATGTTGAGGTATGACATTGTAATACCATCATTTTATCTATGTACCATTTTTCTTATCGCTCACTTTATTGTCTCTAGTTTATAATCCAAAATAATTAAGATTAAAATATTTAGGTATCAAGTCTGTAATAAAAACAATTAAATAATTGCTACACATATATTGTTAATTTTCACAATGTCATGGCCCTGTTACAGAGGGCAATTACTAGAGTGTGCTGAGCAGAATTCAGTTTATTAATACAAATTGTGTAATTCAAATAAAGAATTGTTTTCTTTAGTATTAATACAAAATATATATACATAGTGATTCATCTCAGAGTAAAGAGAATATTATAAACCAGTTTTATAATTCTAGATAATAGATTAAACAATACTGTGTAATAATGAATTTGTTCTTTCACCAAGGACACATGAAAAAAGAAATTGATGAAAACAACCTAAATTTCATTAACTGTAATGAATAAAATGCATTAAAAATCACAAGAGACTTCCCAGACTTCCTGTCATTTTTCAGTAAGCGTCTGCTTTGTATATTAAATTAAAACTTGGGAAATAGGCAAAAAACCTACTATAAGCAATACCATAGAAAAATATGAATAAAATATTTTTATACTAGATTTCTATGCTATTGTTAATTTAAAACTGTTCAAATATCATCGAGAAGCAAATTTGATGCACATATCTGATGAAAAACTCTGGGTTTTAGCTACATTTAATGATTTATATTTCAATTCAGAACCCCAAGATTTCAACTTTTTTTTAACTAAATTGGTTCAAACGCAGCTCGTGATTAATGGAAATTGCAAAGCATTTATGTCTGACACCCTCACCATTGTTTAAATAAACAAGTTGCAAGTACATTCCTTAAATTTAGTTATTAATAAATGATGCATAAATATATTAATATGTAGGTGATCCATTTTCCTGTTGATATTTACAGGGTTGAACATGTGGCTCATACAATTACTATAAAAATTTAAAATGGGAGTAAAGGGAAGTTGCTTGTGATTCACTAAATTCAGTTTATTATCTCTATAAAATGTTATGTTCATCTATGAAATTGAGTTCAAATATAATCAGCATTTAAATTTCATGCAGGAAGGTTAGATTATTTTACGTGGTGAGGCACTAGCTCCATTTATCCTTATTTTTAGCAAGTATGCTTTTTTAATATCTGTGATTTGGCATACTGCTTTTTAAATAGTCTCTGTGTCTCTGTCTGTCTTTCACTTTCCCAGTGTTGATTAAGCAATGAAACTCATTTGCCATATAGAAGTAAAATCAAAATCGTTCCCACATGGCAAAAGAACAAAAATTGAAAAAATTAAAGATATTTTCTTAGCTCTTAAGAAGCTAATTTTTGACAGGCTCTTCAGTATTCAAATCCTAAGGAGTCAAAACATAGTATTCTCAAGCCAAACTTGTTTTAGGTAATATATGAGTATATTATTGTAGCCGGCATTTCTCTATGTGGGGTCTTTGATCTTGGGGTTCAAAGAATGGATCCATGAACTATGCGAGTAAGCTAACACACATAGTTTATTGGTACATAATGAAATAGATAAGGAAAAGAGGGGGAACAGAACCTCTGGTAACAGAGAGGGGAACCCAAGTGGGTAGCCCATGTGGGCCTTCTGTCTAGGGTAGTGATTTTCAACCAGTGTGCCACAGTGTGCCCAGAGAGGATCTTGAGTGCACCTTGAAAATTTTTAACAACCGTTAATAAAAATTTTTGAATGAACTTAAAAGCACAGTAAGTATGTTTTTTTTTAAGTCTCTCTCCCTCTCTCTCTCTCTCTCTTTTTTAATCAATGTTAAGTGTGCAGTGGATAAAAAAGTTGAAAAACACTGGTCTAAAGGTTTATATACTGCGTTTTCTATCCTGTAGGCAAGGTCTTTTGGGAATGTATGTCCAGAAAATGTCACAATTGGCCAGAGGCCTGCAGGGAGAAAATAATCCTAAAATTAGGAAAGGAACTGGGTCCTTGCAGTCCTTGCCCCAGGGGACTACTTCCCTACTCAAGGAGGAATCCCCCAGATGAGATACCGATAAGGCTGCTTTTTTTCATAACCTTACTTGAGCCCAAAGAATGAGGCCTGGAAATGGTCTGTTTGTGCAGAGAGATGGGGGTCTATGATGAGACTGATTTCTGAGCTGACCTAGGCCTAGTAAAGGAGGTCCCTGTTCAGCTCTGAACTGGGAAACCCTCCATCATTGTCTTACGTATTCTTACTATTAGAACTTTTGCTTATATCTCCACTCACCACAAGGTTTCTTGGTACTTGATCTTCCATAGAAATTGAAAGAAATATATAATAATTAAAAGAATAATTAGCAATTTCAAATATAATTTGCAGAAAATACATAATAATTTCCCAAAGTGGTAAGCAGAGGGAGACCCTTCTCCTGTTAGACTCCACTAGTCATTTGCCTTTGCTTGCTCAGCTTTCTGTCCCAAGATTCTGTTTATATTTGCTTGGCCCACCCTACCCCACTTTTACCTTATACATACATAAAAGAAAAACTTTTTTTTCTGACCCTTGTAGATTTCTGAGATTGGAAGTATTCTCACTACTGCAATGATCCCTTTCTCTCCATTTGAATAAAAGCCTTTTTTTTTTTTTTTTTGTAATTTGGCCAGGGCCGGGTTTGAACTAGCCACCCTCAGTATATAGGGCTAGCGCCCTACTCACTGAGCCACAGGCACCACGCCAAAAGCCTCTTTTTTTTATTAAGTCCTGATTTGTTTTACTTTGACAAGTTTTCCACAGGGTAGTTTACATATAGAACCTTCTATGAAAAGGAAAATCAATTACTAGAAATGTATTTATTTCTCGTTTTAAAAAGTTGAAATGCATTATAAAAACACTGTTATAGAATATTTTTTTCCTGCATAAAAGAATTTTATCTACTAGTAGAACTCACTTTCCAAGGTCACACTTCAATTCTGGCAATATGATTGGTTTTGGTACATCAACAGCTAATTTGAGTAAATACCAGAATTCTTCCTCTTTGTCGGGCTGAAAAATGATACTGTTGGAGAGAAAAATACAAAATCTTGTCATTAGTATTAATTTCTATAATAAATTGGCAGAAAAAATATATCCCAGATTGATATAAATAGTTGATTTCAACAATCCGATAGCTCTCTGGGACGCATTCTTTTATTAAAGATAGATTTTTAAAGTTTTCATTTTTGCATGAGAAAAATCACTTCATTACTTAAGAAAACAGTGTCGTTGTCATTAATATCCTTAGGGAAAATGCTTGCTTAACCAATGAGAAATGTTTAAACATGAGTATTTACCTCTTACAGTTGGTGTGAGAATTTTATGTGTTCATTCATGTAAAATCCATGCCCCAATGATAACAAAGTAGGCAGTCAAATATTAACCGAAGTTATGATTTTTAAGGTATGCTGATAAAGAATATTGAAGATTCAGTCTGTGCTCACAAAGCCTGCACAGTCACATTGGGGTCATGAGACCAGCCCCCATTTCTAATGATAATCTATCCAAATAATGTCGTTTATAATATTCTATGTTCTCATTTTCATGCTTCACATTATAATATTTTTATTCTTTAAAATTTCATGGATATATTCATTTATTCAACTATTCCATAAAATAACAATTACTTGGTTTCTTTTATAGGATACTGTGCTAGAAGCAGGAATAAGAGTAACTCTAAAAGACATTCTGCTAAGTGAAATAAGCCAGGCACAGAAAGACAAATACCACATGATCTCACTTACATGTGGAATCTAAAAATGATGAACTCAGAAGAAGAAAGTAGAATGATGGTAGAGTTAGTGGAGGAAAGTGGCAGTGATTGTGGGGAGGCTGGTCAATGGATACAAAATGTTAGTTAGTGGAGGAATAAATTCAAGAGATTTATCTTGAGGACATAGTTTCTATAGTTAACAACAACGTATTGTAAATTGAACATCTCTAAGGGAGTAAGTTTTAAGTGTTCTCACCACAAATAACTAATAAGTACATGAAATAAAACATATACTAATTAATTTTATTTAACCATTAAACAACATATACTTATTTAAAAACATCATGTTATACACGATAAATAGATGATACAATTGTATTTCTGTTAAAATAAATTAATTAATTAAAAAAGAAAGATCCTAACTCTGAAATAGCATATAAACTAGCAAAGGGCCTTTGTACAGGGTACAATAATGGAATGCATTGTACATGCAAATAACAAGTCAATTATAGTCTCTAAAACTGTTATAAATAAATTGAATGTTACTTTGGATAGAAAGTAGATTATTTTAATAAGTTATTGAGTTAATTATGAACATAGAGTTTATGTCTTTGCATGGGTATGTATATGAACACATAACACAAAAAAGGTTTTCACAATGATTTTATAAGAACACATGTCATTACCCTGGTAATATTTATGTGTGTGTGTTTTCAAGATAGTATAACATCCTTACTTTAATTTTTTCTATGTTATTCAAGTGAATAATTTGCATCTAACTAAGTATCAAAAATACATAAATTAATTTTCTTTGAGAAAACTGGAAGCTTAATCTCTAGTCTCAAGCTTTTCACTGGAAGCTTAATCCCTAGTCTCTCTAATTGTTTTTATTTGGTTTGGATTTTGTATCCCTAATGATTTGGTTAGTCAAAAGTAAAGTAAAAGAGAAGGTTCAAAGGAGAAATTTCGAAATTATTTGATCTGATATTCAAATAAATAATATTTTTGTGCTGCATCAAACAAAAGCTAACTCTAAATTGGTATATTGTATAAGGGAATAATAGTATTAAACAAAGCTAAAACTATGAGAAACTGCCATTTTAATTATTATAGCAAAAGGCAAAAAATAATTTTAAAACCTTAATTTCTAATGATCAACAATAAAAATTAATACCTCTCCCAAATCATACCTTTCATTTTTGTAGCCCGTAGTTGCCGGAGAATATCTTATGACATAACTAATCTGTTCGTATGGCCTCAATGTAACTTTCTGGTATCCACTAAGTTCTTCACACGTAAATTGTGGCTCTAAGTGCATAACTTCATTTTTCGGATTGGACAGCGGTATTTCAAGGCAAATGGTCTCCTAGAATTATAGAACAAATACATAATCAGCTTTTAGTGTCAGCGTTGAGTCACTGTCCTATAGAAGAAAATATAAAGAAAATTATAGTATAAGGCCAATTGTTTTATTTTTTTCCTTGATTCACTATTAAATATATATCTCCAGCTTATTCCCTTATATATTTCACTTGATTAGTCTTGGTAAATGAGGCTTTATTTTTTTGACAGCAAATACTGCACAGAGATCCATGTAACCAAATGCAATGAAAACTATTAGTAAATTATATTTAAAATACGTCTTTCATCAGGCCCATTATTACTATTTTTCAGTGTTTACTAAAAGCAATGGTACCCAAACTTTATCACACATGAAAGTCACCTAATAATTTGCTAAAATACAGCTTCCTGCCTGCCGTCTCTTGCTGTACGAGAGATTCTAATTTGACAGATATGGGATGGGGTCTGAATTTTATATTTCTTGAAGGTTCCCACGTGATACTGCTGATGATCTAGAAAATAAGTAGAACTTGTACATTAGCAGTAAGTAGTAGAGACAGCCTAAATTAAGAAGTCAAATTAAGAAATCTACATTTCTGTTTAGATTTCAGCCTTCTATTCTTTTTGTTTAGTTTTGTCCTTTAACATTCATAATTACACAAACAAAAAATAAAAACATTGAACAATGACTAATTTCCTAGGCAACCTGGAATATTTTATAAAGTTAGTATAGGACTTGGCCTACAAAGAATTTTCCAGTGGTCAAACAAATCAATGACTAAAGCAAAAGAATATGCCTGTGTAACAAATAACATCAAGGATATATTAATGTCTCTAAAACTGTGTAACAAATAACATCAACCATATAGAAATGTTGCCCAGGGATTAAGACAGAAAATTGAAATGAAACATATTGGCCTAGACATTTTTCCTGGTCTACTACTCAGTTATTTTTCAGAGAAGTTAAGTGTCTTTTTAAGAAAATGCTATAGATTCTTCACAGAAATAAAAGTGATAGGCTCTAAACCACTGATTTTCACAATATTTTAACCATAACCTAGAATAATTAATTTTACATCACTATATGGTCCACATATACACATTAAAAGTGTCACAAAACAATCCCTGCTCTTACAATATGTGAAGTTTTCTGATACTTTCTATTGCCATTTATTCTATTTTATTTCTTAAAAATAATGCCAGTTTTGACCCTTTCACATGTTAAGAACTACCCTTTAGATATTAGACACTAGTCCAACTAGAACTGCGTTAGGTCTTATTATCACATATAAGCCTTGAACACAAAATAAAACAAAATTTCTCTGTGAACTACAGCCTGTCTTACAGGAGTATGCCCTCATGTTAAGAAAGTGACATAACATTCTAAGGTTGGTCAAATTTAAGAGTAGGAAATGGGAATCGCAGCTATGGGGAATTTATGTCACAGCTCCTTCTTGGCATCCTTGCCCCTTCCAGGGCAAATATCATCCACCAATCAATTTACTCTTATCTAGTAGCTCTGAAAACATCCTCAAAATCCTTCAGAGAGCAGCCTTTCAGTCAGCAATCAGCAAATGCTTAGCGCTACCAGCATTGCAATCTCTTGAAAATCCCTGCAATCTAATTCTCTAGAGTCTTGATAATAACAAGACTCAATAGAAATGAATGTTTCAGTATAGTCAAAAGCTTTAAGCTTCCAGTTAACTGTGCTGCATTTCTAGCACTATAGGAAATAATTCAAATTTAACTAGAATGTTATAAAAATAATCTCTAAATTTCATTATTGTCTGAATATTATTTTCTTAATAATAGGTTTAAATAGATAAAAATCCCCAAATGACACCTTGAAAATAATGTTAGTATATGGATAATTTGTATATTAGATATCCTCCTGCCAAAATATTGTCAAAATACTTTAGGTAAGGTTAATATTTTAAATATCAATACTTCTTAAGTCTATATTAAGTATTTGTTATGTTCAGTAAGTTAAAGAGGAAAATTTTTTTGTCATCCATCAGTTTATGTAATGATTAAAATTTATAAGTTTTTTCTTAGAATATCTCCCTTATGTTATCTATATAATTCCAAAAAGCATAACCAGTTTGAGAAAATAACATAAAAATAAAGCAGATAAAGAAAATTACATCTACAAAATTGATTAACTATCTTGTTGTTTAGATGTCATGCCACCTCCCTGTTCCATTTTATGATAAATAGCTCATACTCAACAAGACGTATAAATTCAGCTTATTTTCTGTGAATATTAGATATATATAAAATATTGAGATATTTGGTTACTATCCATATTCTAAATAACAATCTGATGAGCAGGCTTTTAAGGTGAATTTTTGTTTAGATTTAAACATAAATCAGTTTTGACTGTTCTTTATTATTTTGAAATTCAAGTAAAATAGTAATCACTGCACATGATGACTTCTAAAGCTGTCTTTCATCATCAAATGAACTCATAGATTCAACAATGAACAAAATCCCTTTATAACATATCCTATATTTTTCTCTTGCTTGTACTTAAGGACTATTGTAGACAACATGATGACTGCTTAAAGAAATTGCTTATATTTCTCAGGTTCCTTTGAATCAATAAAAGGACTAACTTTTGCATATTTAATCCTGTGATATAAGTAACAATTTTAAAACAGGAAGGGCATTCCCAAGATGCTGGAATTTAGAATAATGAAAGAATGCAAATGTTCATATAAGATTGGAACAGTATTTTAAAATCTGTATAAATAGGTTTACTGAATTTTGCAAGTCATAAATATTTCCAGAGGAAATTTGGATACCTATATGCATTTTAAAATAAATACAAAATATTTTTGGTGTTTACATATAATTTATATATTTATTTTCTTACAATAGAAGGGACATTTTGAGAGATTTAAAAATGTAAACTACATCATATCATTCATTGCCTTCTTTATACACCCTAATGGCTAAATTGCAAGTAGACTAAAATCTCTCCTCTCACCTTGAAACCCTACAAGATCTGGCCCTGCCAGCACCTCTGATCACAGGTCACCAACCACAAGTTTTCCTGTCTGAACTCCAGCCTCCCAAACCTCTTCTCTGCTCCTTCCTGCTGGCTGGGTCTCTTCCCATCAAGCTCATTTTGTCTGGAGGGCTTTTGCCCTCTAGTCTTTTTGCTTGCTAGGGTCTCTAGTAAGGTGCACTGCTCCACTTTCGAGCCCCCTTCTGTATCACTCTGGACTACTTTTGTTGATAGAATTATCATTGTCTAAATTATCTCAGTCATCTATTGTCACCATAACAGGTACAGCCAATAAACTAAACTGGTATATGCGTGTATGTACATGTGTGTATAAACACATAAATGTTTCCTCTGAATCACTGTGTATGCAAGCTATTTTGAAAAGTATCTGTCTCAAGTTAATATAGCAGTGCTTAGACACAGCACACATGCCTCAAAGATCCAGTGTGCAGTAATTCGTGACACAGGGAGTGGATATTTGCTTTTTTAAAATGTTGCTTGTCAAGTATTTAGACTTGCATGAATGAGTCCAATGTTACATTCAGTCAGTTCTTCTCCTGAATTTATGCAAGAAGGCAGAGAAAGGAATACTGTATATACTTGAGTATAGTGCCGAAAAACCTGAACTTGGCTTATACTCGGGTCATACAGGTTGTTTGACTCGGTGCGCTTTGTATGAACCTGACAGCAGTGATGATGATATCTCCGAACTCAGTGATGATGACAATGTCTATGCTGATATCCTCACATCAGATACAGCTGAAGCTCTGTTTGGACATACAGATGAAGAGGAGGAGGAATCCAGTTTTGAAGGATTTTAACCTGTGTGATTTAGCTTGATTACCTGTTAAGCTATGGTTTTCTGCACGTTATTTAATGTTTTAAAGTTGTTGTTGTTAGTTTACAGTTTTTCTTTAGCAATAAATATTGAAAAGCATTTAACCTACTGATTCCTCAATTATTGTAATTGTTTCGGGTATATATTTTTATTTTTGAAATTTACCAGTGGCTGCTGCAT
>CAUYPK010135343.1:0-16494 GCA_963574355.1 Loris lydekkerianus
TTCTTACCTCAGTCCTCAAGCAGCAGCAGGCTCTGCACAGGCAAGCTCGTGACTCATCCAATCACACCCAAGACTGAGAGGAGGAGTGGAGAGAGAGACAGAGAAAGAGGGGAGTCGGAGAGTGTGGTGCACATTCTACACCTGCGCACTGTGGCCGGGGATGAGTCGGCTGCTAAGCAGGACAGGCAGTGGTGGCAAAATCACCCAGCGGGCCAGATAAATGTCCTCGGTGGGCCACATGTGGCCCGTGGGCCAGAGTTTGAGGACCCCTGCTCTACATCCACAGAGAGAGAAAAGTTCTCACATTTGAGACTTTTTGATTCTCAATATAGTTGAGTTTCCCTGTATTAGGTTCACACAACAGTTGAGATTTTGTACAGCACCATGACTCAGCTGCATTGCAGCTGACAAAACAGGACAGTCACTTAAGTGGGATGCTATTTCAAGGACCTGCTTTTACATATATCCTGTCATGGTCCTTCCCTGGTGGCAGCATCTGCTAAGAACTCTGGAACAGGTGTGAGCAACTGAGGAAATATACTATAAAGGTAGAAACAATGATAAAGAAAGATTCACAAGACACAGAATTTTCAAGGGTGGGAGCTCAGGGGACCACCACCCATTTGTGGGTTCTGGTTAGTATCTCTGAGTCTCTGTTCTACACAGCTCTTATTCAAATTTCTTTTCCCAGGTGGTAAGCTGAGAGAGGGAACAAAGATATCAGCAGTTTCTCTGAGTGAGCATATTAGCTCCCATTGTTATTATTATTAACTTTAAGGATTTGAGTAGTTTTGAGGAATCTGAAACTTGAGCCTTGTGTGGAGGAAGCGTTCTGTCTGGAGTCACACACACAAATTCCTCCTAGGTAGGTGTTAAGCTGTGCTAGTTCACTGTGGAGTAGAACTCCACTGGATTTAATCTCTGAGGAATTGGTGGGAGAGAGGCTTTTTCCTCTCATCACCACCAAGGAGGATATTCCTCTGTGATAGAGGATTTAAGCCCTCCTGCCCATATCTCAGGGCTCAAACTATTCCCTTTCTCTCTGCCCCAGTCAAATGCAAATCTCCACAGTGGGTATCTGTTTTGTCTGTTTAAAGGGCTGGAAACAACCTAGAACATATATCTTTTCTAGTTCTTGCAATAATCTCTTTTATGGCCATTATATTTCTCAGAGTGTTCACAGACTCAACAGGGGTATTTGTGTAAGCTGTATCCCCAATAAGCCAGAGTTTTAGGACAGGCTGGGAACATGCTCTGATAAGAAATTTAGCAATGGCTGGCTTAAAGGTAAACTAGCTAACTTTTCTTTGTTCTGACTTTCAGCTTACTTTTTAATTTTCCTTTTTTCTCAGGGTGCCCTCACCTACTAAGAATGGGATCTTTAGTCCCCAATCTGCCTGCATAACCAAAAAGATCCATTTTATAGAAGCTTACAAATTTCCAGTGCCTAGCTACAGTCCAATTTTGTCAAAGCTTCACAGGTCTTAAAGCATGTCTACTTTACTTGAACCACCTAGTTAATTCAGGTCGTTTTAGATGTTGATAATGTTTGTTTGGGGTTTATTTTTCTGTGCCTGTGTGCGTGGGATAGGTGGGTGCATGTATGGGTATGGGTAATTTTGACATACACATTCCCTTATGTTGCCCAGGCTGGAGTTACATGGCCTCAACTACATCATAACAACCTCAATATTCAGGATTCAAGCAATCCTCCTGTCTGAAGTCTCTCATGTAGCTAGGACTAGAAGTTCCTACAATGCTTCCTAGATAATTTTTCAATTTTTCAGTAGAGACAGGGTCTGATTCTTCCCAGCACCCCCTAGATCTAGAATTCCTCTCATCCCAACCTCCCAGAGGGCTATGATTACAGGTGTAAACCATCAAAATTGGTCATTTTCACTTCCTTTGTTTCCTTCCTCCCTTTATTCTTTCTTGCTCACATTCTCTCTTTCTCTCTCTATCATTCTCTTTCTCTCTCTTTCTTTTCTTTTTTTACATCCCTTTCCTTCCTCTTTCTCTCACTTTTGCTCTCTCTCTTCTACATATTGAGAGAAGTGACTCTAGTAACAAACACAAACTATAGACATGATCCCTGAAAGTATGGTCTTGAACTGTGTACATTAAATGGGTCAATTGTGAAGTGTGTGAATTATATCTTAATAACATTGTTATTTTTTAGTATACAGGATTATGAAAATAGAGAGAAATCATCAAAACATAAGCATGTATGAGCACTGTAGACCACAAATAGCACTTTAAGAGGCCCAGGAAGGAGGGTCATTTGAAACCAGGGGTTCCAGGCCAGACTGAGTAACTTAGTGAAACCTCACTTGTCAATAAATAAATAATAAATAAATAAATAAATAAATAAATGGAAAACTTGGCTAGTAGTTGTGGCATGTGCCTGTACACCCAGCTGCTGAGGAGGTTGAAGTCAGGAAAATCACTTGAGATAAGCAGCTTGCGTTGCCTCAGCTATAATGGTATGGTTGTGTTTTTATAGAACAAAGGGGGGAAACACAGTCTCAAATATATAAGAGATATACTGTATAGGTGCAGAAAATGTCCAGTAGCATGCAAAGTATTATAAACATGTTCACCAAATTTGATTTCTTACTAGGAAATCAAGTCTAGATCAATATTAGAAAATTAACTAATAGAGTACACTATATTAATAAAACAAGTAAGAAAAATCACATGATTATCTTGAGACAGAAAAGGCATTGGATAGACACAACACATCTTGGACATGAAATCATTTAAGAAACTAAGACTAGAAGGAAACTTCTTCAGTAGTGTAAATGGGATTTAAAGACAACTGTATAGATATAATGTGCTATATTTTTATGATGGAATATTTGCCAACAATCAAAAGGAATGAAGTACATATTTTTGTTATTATACAATATGAATGAAACTCAAAAACATTGCAAGGGAATACGGCCATTTACAATAGACCACATATAATATGATTGAACTCAAATGAAAACATTAATCCAAGGACAGAAAATGTTTCCTAGGATTTATGGGGTAGAGCGGGATGGTGGTAGGGAAGATGAAAGTCACTGCTACTAGGTATTGAGTTTCTTTGGGTTGGGTGAGAAGAAAAGTTCTACAATTAGGTAGTCATGATAGCTATACAATTCTGTGAATGTACTGAGAAACACAGAATTTTACACTTTAAAAGGGTGAACTATTTATTTCCGTGAAGCTACTTAACAATATTTTCAAAAATTTTAGTTGCTAAAATGCTCACAGCATAAGAAGTACCCAGGTACTCAGAGTGCCTGAAGAGACAGTCAACCCTATCTCCCTGATCACACTGATGCTACTGTGAATTGACATGAAAGACACATTGCTCCATATTATTGAAGTTGGGATTTTATTTTTTCCTGAGACAGTCTTAGTCCTTCACCCAGGGTAGATCGTCCTGATGTCATGGTAGATAACAACAATCTCAAACTCCTGAGCTCAAGAGATCCTATTTCCTCCACCTCCTGAGTATCTAGGAAACAGGTGATACACCTCCCACAATGCCCAGTTACTTTTTACCACCCGCTTCTACTTCCCAGTGTTAGGATTACAGGTGTGAGTTGCATCTCCAGGAGTGTTAGGGTTGGAGGTGTGAGCCACCAATCCAGACCTTGAAGTTATGACATTTTAAAATTATTATTTGCAGCCAGAAGTGGTGCTTCATACCTGTGATCTTGGCTCTTTGGTAGGCCCCGTCACTTGGATTGTCTGAGCTTCTGAATTGGAGCCCAACCTGAACAAGGTTGAGACCCCAATCTCTGAAGAATAAAAAATTGGTGGACTTTGTGCAGGTGCCTGTAGTCCCAGCTGAGGGAATAGGTTCAGTTAATGACAACATTTTAATATTGTTGTGAGCTATGATACCAGGGTACTCTACGGAGGACAACGAAATGAGAATGTCTCAATACATAAATGAAGAAAAGCATTGTGATGGGACTAAGCCCTCATTTTTAGGCTATCCTACAGATCTAGTTTTGAAGTTTTACCCCTAGATTGGATGTCAATTAGAGAAAATACTATCTAAAAAAGGGAATTGTTTTCCTAAAACCTATATTAATCAAGCTATTGATTTTATGTAACTCTGACTCTTTGGCATCCTGGATTTTTCTACTCCCATGAAAACTGCCCACACACTGAATTTTTGCCTAAAATCAGGATTTTTATATGCACACTAACCAATCCAGAGTGTGTCCTCCAAGTCCTCTGTTGGGCTCTTTCAATCTGGGCCAATATTCCCTTGCCCCAATCACTCCAAGACCAAGGACCAGACATCTCCAGGCTACTCCTACCCTGCAGATCAACTAACAATATCCCTACTAACCAATCCCAAACCTCCTTGTCCTGACTCTCTTCAATCCACAGACACCACAATAAAGCTGCTCCTTTATGTAGTCCCCTATTCCCTCCACCCACTGACCTGTCCTTCTCATTTTGCTCTTGGAAAGTATGAATAGCAAAATTTCCTACTTTTACCCTTTTTTTTTTTTTTTTTTTTTTTTGGTGTTGTTGTTAATGATACAGACTCTCACTTTGTTCCCCAGGTTAGAGTGTCAAGGCATCAGCATAGCACACAGCAACCTCCAACTATTGAGTTGTAGGGACACTCCTGCCTCCACCTCTTGAGTAGCTAGAACTACAGGCAAATACTACAAGGCTTGGCCACATTTTCTATTTTATTGAAGAGTGGGTGGGGAATCAGGGGTGAGGATGTCTCGCTGTTGCTCAGACTTGTCTCCTACACCTGATCTCAGGGGATCAACCCCCCTGGTCCTGCCAGAGCATCTAAATATTTTGGTCATGCTTATCAGAGCTCTAGTTAAAAAAAATGACCCTTTCTGTGGCTTTGAGGAGCATTCAATCCTCAGGACCCTATGACACATATGGATGATGTCAGGACTATTTGGCATATCTGTGGTGGCAGATACCACCAAAATTATGCACAGATTTTTTCTTTTCTTATCACTTTCCATTAGTGTTTGTGTATAGAAGGTGTGGCCCAACATAACTTTTCTACTTCCTATGTGGCCAAGATAAGTCAAAAGGTTGGTTACCTCTGCCACTGAGGTCAGGAATGTCAGAATTTTTCACATAGGCTGATATTTACGATAATCATCATAAAAACTTAAGCTACAATTTTGGACACAGTGCCTATCCTGATGTTTAACAGAGGACGTTCAGTGAAGCACCTATCTTTAACATCAAGCCTATTCTAGGGAAATACTAAAACACCATGAAAGCAGAACTGAGAATTGTGTTATTTCCTTATCAGGTCTATGAAATCAGTGTCTCTTGTTTGTGCTTGGGCTCTTTGTCTACAAAACCCCAATGCAGCAGTAAGTGTAAACCACACTCTTCCATTTTCTTTCCAATCCATGACCTGAAAAGGAAAGAAACTGTTGTTGAATAACCTTTGCCATGGATACTTGGCAATGTAATAAGCAGGTATTTATTGTGGAGAAAAGTATCCCACTCTTTTGAAACAGTTTCAAAGACAAGAAAAACAATTACAAGAAACCCTGACACCCACTACACATGCTTAGCACAAATAAGGTGAAGCATGAAGATGGTCTGCACCTCATAGGGCAGCACCCATTGTCATGTCATCAAATGTGACCATGTAGTGACTTTATACTCTAATTGCCTGAGATCCAAGATTGTGGTCAAAGATACTAACTGGACTTTTCTGCTCACTTGAGCTGGTGACCCTGAAGTGTTTGGAACAAGAAACGAGTCAGCCATACATGCATGGAGAGAGAAATTGTGGAAAGCAGGCCATGAGGTAGCAGGGCCTCCACAGCCTGGAGAACATTCAGGGAATGAACCCAAATTGCTTCTCCTCCTTTCCCCAAACAACCATATTCCTTTCTTCATGCCAGAGGTCACATAGCTCTTTCTTTGTCTAGTTAACTATGCAGAGATCCTTGTGATCTTCCCCTTCCTTCCCCTTGTCATATGTTAACAAAGTTGAGTAGTAATCACTAACTCAAATAGCTCTTTCTTTGTTTTGTTTGCTTTTCAGAGATCCTTGTGAACTTTCCTTCTTACTTCTGATCATACGTTAATGAAGTTGAATAGAAACCATTAACAAGAGGATTTGTCTTTATTCAAGTCATTTGCATATTTATATCTTACTGTAAGACCAAAAATATGTCTTTGGTTTATGCTATTTCCTCATATTGTCTATGCTACTTCTTGCTAGACAACCCTGTACAGATACTATAAAATAAAGCAGATTTTGTGATTTGCTGCTGGCTTCAGCTATCGCCTCAGTCAGATCTCTTGATCCCATCTTTCATTACAGTGTCTTCTCTTATGCTGTATTTTCTCTATTCCCCACCAATTCCACTATGGTTCACTCCCCTTCTCTGCACTGGTTTATGACAAGAAATGTTCTCCCATTTGTGCCTTATTGATTCTAATGTCAGTTGAGTTTCCTGGCACTAAGTTCACACAACAGTTGGAATTTTGCACAGCACTGTGACACAGATGCATCACAGGTGACATAACTAGACAGTCAATTAAGTGGGATTCTATTTCAAGGACTTGTTTTGACACATATCCAAAAAGATCCATTTTATATAAGCTTACAAATTTACTATAGCTAGCTACAGCCTCAATTTTGCCCAAAACTTCACAGGTCTTAAAGCATGTCAACTTTGCTTGAACCACCAAGGTAACTGAAATTGGCATAAATATATTTATGATCTATGTACAAAAGACTTAATTAAAAAAAAGAAAGAAAATGTTGTTTTGTCTGTGTGCATGTGTGTGTGCACAGATGTGCATGTATCCATGTGTGTATGTGTGTGTGTATGGGTATTTTTGAGAAATAGTTTCTGTATGTTGCCCAGGCTAGTCTTTTGTGTCCTCAGCCTAGATCATAGAAACCTCAAACTCCAGGATTCAGGAAATCTTCATGCCTGAGCCTCCAAAGTAGCTAGGACTACAGGAGCCTGTCACAATGGGCAGATAATTTTTCAGTATTTAAGTAAAGACAGAGTCTGACTCTTTGTCAGTCTGTTCTCAGCAACACCTAGTTCAAGAATTCAACTGTTACAACCTCCCAGAGGGCTGGATTATAGTTTTGAGCCACCAAAATTGGTCATTTTCACTTTTTTTGTTTCCCACCTTCTCTTCCTTCCTTCTTACCCACCTTCTTCCCTCCCTGCCTTTATCTTTCCTTTGTCCCCTTCTCTCTCTTTCATTATCTCTCCTTCCATTCTTTTCCTTCTTTGATCCCTGTCGTTACTTATGCTCTCTCTCACTTTCTCTCTCTCTTCTACACATTCAGGGAATCTTCTCTAGAAACACATGGACAAACTGTGGACATCATCCCTAAAAGTATAGTATTGAACTGTAATACTTCAAAAGGGTGAATGGAGAGTGTGTGAATTATATATGAATAAATTTTTAATTGTCTAATATGTGGGCTATTATCTATTATGAAAATAAAGAAAATCTTGAGCAAACCATAAGCATTGATGAGCACTGTAATTCACACTCATAATCCTAGCAGTTTAAGAATCTTAGGAAGAAAGATCACTGGAATTCAGGAGTTCCAGACCAGAATAAGAAACATGTTGGGATTTTCCAGATAGGCTGATATTTCCTGTGATCATCAAAAATAACTTGAACTATTGAGGACACTACTGGACATAATGCCTAAACAGATGTTATGAGACGACATTCAGTGAGACACCTTCCTTTAAAAACAAGCCTATTCTAGAGAAAGAAGTCAATCACCATGGAAATTAGAACTGAGAATTGCGTGACATACCTTTCAGGTCTGCGAAATCACTGTCTGATCTTTGTGCTTGAGTTCTTGGTCTACAACATCACAGGGAAGCAGGAGATGTACACCACACTCTTCAATTTTCTTCCCACCCATGACTTGAAAAGGAAAGAAAGGGTTGTTGAATATCTTTGTCACAGCATGAAGAAACTTTACGAAGCAGAAATTGAGTGTGGAGAAAGGAATCCTACTCTTTTGTAACAGTTTGAAACACAAAAACAACAAGAAGAAATCCTGACAGCCACTACACATGCTTAGCAGGAATAGGGCAAAGCTTGAAGATGGTCTGGACCTCAGATAGCAACACCCATTGTGATGTCATCAACTCTGACCAAGTAGTGACTTCATCCTGTAATGTGTGGGATCCAAGATTATCATCACAGATACTAAGTGGCCTTTTATCCTCACTTCAGATGGTGCCCCTGAGGTGTTTGGAAAAGAAGATTTTTTAGCCCTCCATCCACAGAGAGACAAATGTTCTCCCATTTGTGGTTTATTGATTCCATTGAGAGTTGAGTTCCCCAGCACTGGGTTGACACAACAGTTAAAATTTTGTACAGCAGGGTGACTCAAGCTGCATCACAGCTGACAAAATTGGATGGAGTCACTTAAATGGGATGCGATTTCAAGGACTTGTTTTGACACATACCTCCAAAGATCCATTTTATAGAAGCTTACAAATTTACTATGCCTGGCTACAGGCTCAATTTGATCAAAGTTTCACAGGTCTTAAATCATGTCTACTTTGCTTGAACTATGAAGGTAATTCTGGTCTTTTTTGATGATGAAAATATTTATTTGTTGGTTTGCTTATTTGTGAGTATGTGGAGGTATTTTTGAGATACAGTTTCCATATGTTGCACAAGCTATTCTTTGAAGCCTCAACCTAGATCATAGTAACTTCAAATTCTAGGATTCAGGCAATCCTCCTGCTTGAGACTCCCACGTAGGAAGGACTACAGGATCCTGTCACAATGCCTACATAATTTTCCAATTTCTTAAGAGAGACAGGGTCTGATTCTTTGTCATTCTGTTCTCAGCACTCCATAGTTCAACAATTCCATAAGTAGAGTGCCATGGTCTCATAGTTCACAGCACAGAATGAAAGTTTGTGGATTATACAGCATTTTATCTAAGTAATTCTGGGGAGGTTCTGACCTATGTAATGCATTTTAAGTAGTGAATGGATAGATGATAAAGCATAAATTACTACAGTACAGTTATATAGGGATTTGCTGTTGTTTGTCAGTGATAAAATTGAAGTATGCATTGGAGTATACTGGGTTTTTTGTTTTTAAATTATTTCCTTCTAGAAATTTTAGGTTTTGGCAGAAAACAATAAAATGTGAACTAGATAAATAGTCATCATAATTTTGGATGAGTTTGTGTAAAATGTTTGGGAGGAATGCAGGTTAGTAGGCTATCTCTACCTGCCCTTTGCTTTATAAAACTTTACCATACTGGCACGTTGATGTTGTACTTCCAATCTCCAGAACTCGGAGAATTAAGTTTCTGTTGTATATAAGCCAACCAGTCTGTGGTACTTTGGGAAAATAGTTTGGAGAACACTCAGCAATCTAAAAGTAGACCTGCTGTTCAACCCTGCAATTCCTCTATTAGATGTATATCCATAAGACCAAAAATCACATTACAATAATAATATTTGCAGCAGAATGCTCATTGCAGTTCAATTCACAATAGCCAAGTCATGGAAGAAGCTCAAGTGCCCATCGACCCATGAATGGATTAACAAATTGTGGTATATGTATACCATGAAATATTATGCAGCCTTAAAAAATGGAGACTTTACCTCTTTTATATTTACATGGATAGAGCTGGAATATATTCTTCTTAGTAAAGTATCTCAAGAATGGAATAAAATATATCCAATGTTATCGGTACTATTATGAAACCAATTTATAATCACTCAAATCACTCACACATTCATATGAAAGATAAATCACAACTATAGCCCTGGAAGAAGGAGGTAAGATACAGGGGATGGGAAGGGAGGTATGAGGTTTGATTGGGGGGGGTAATGGTGGGACCACACCTATGATGCATATTGCAAGAGTACAGGTCAAATCTATTAAGCATAGAGTATAAATGTCATTTTATACAGAGTATAACACAATATATAAGTAAATGAGGTGATGGCTATATCAACTAGTTTGATATAAGCATTCAAAATTGTATTTAATATCAGTACATTGTACCCCATAAATACATTAATGTGTATACGATCTATGTATTTATGATTTAATAAAAAATAAAGACACTTACTATGTTTCTGCAGGGATGATATTGAGAAGTAATACAGTATATTGGCCTTTATCTTTTATTATTTATCTTACCTGCAGATATTAAGAATGTACACATTATGTAAAATTCTTGATTATATATTTTTGTTAAATTTTTGAATAAAAGGCTTACCAAAAAGCCAATATATTACAAATAACTTCCTAAAGTGTTAGAAGTATTAGTACTTTTTTATTTACCTTTAGTGTGAGGTTCATGGCACAACCACAACTAAATTAAGGAAAAAGGGTAAAGAAGAAATAGCATGAGATTAAGGTAGTACTTTAACTTTATGCAATGACTTTTAAAGTGGTTTGCTTCTGAGAGAACTAGTAATGTAATTCTTATTTTAAAAGCATAGAAAACCTCCGGAACAAAGGAAAATAACTACTTAGCAATGGAAAAATGTCTTTAATGGGAAATAATAGACTATTTTCCATAAGCCTATCGGGTTAAAGTAGAAAAATCTAGTGATCTGGTTCCTTCAAAAAGCAAAAAAGTAAAACTTTTATTATTCACACTTGATCTTGAAGATTGTTTCCATGGAAAGTATTTGGTTGTTACACTTGTATCTATTAACAGATTTAAAAATTTAGAGGGGTATGTGTTATAAATTTGAAAATTGGTAGAAAATCAGCCCCAATTACTTCTTGTGGATGACCTGTATTTTGCAGAAAGCAGTCTAAAAAGCCATTTTACCTTTAAAGGTCTTGTGACTTTTTTTTTTTTTTTTTTTTTTTTTGCATTTTACTTTAAATTATATCAGCTTTATAATTTTAAAAGAAGGTACTATTTTTCCCCACACCATTTAATTATTTACTTCCCACATCAACATATCCAATCAAGTACAAACTGCATTTTTGGAAGAAAACATTCTCTGAATTGTCCACAATTGTTTTCTGCCTTTTCTCTAGAAACCATACTGGCAGTATGAAAGTATGATTGCAGAGTATGTCAAGTAGAAGCATGCTTGAGTTTTCAGTTTGTGAGAAAGAACAGGATGATAATACTTTACACTGAAGGGAAAGTAGAGAAATGTGACTGGATTATTGACTTGGGTCACATTATAGCTACATCATTTTAAAATGACAGTGATTATTTCTCTTTGCCACAGATGTGTCATCTGGAAGACTGGAAACAGTCTTGTTCAGGTTTGATTTGCTGTTTATCCCACAGGGGTGCATGTGAAGGTAGGAAAATCTGTCACACTCAGGAGTGTGCTATACTATACTATACGCTATACGTTTACAATAGTGCAATCATTTTAAGACCTGTAACTTGACCGTACATTGCTAAATTTTAAATTTATGATGCTTGAGATTCCCTGGATGCTGTGATTAAGGAAAAGTTGGATTCAGCTGGTTTGCACTGCCCTTGAGGCAGCAAGACCAAAAAAGGCTGTATTCTGCTGTGGTGTGCTTAGGGGGTTGAGACAAGTGGAAAGGAACTTGGCTGTGAACCAGCATAGGATTAAGGAAATAGAAAGCATAAATTTAACATTGTCTCAAAAGCTAGAAATCATTGTTACAGTGACTCCAGCCTCCACATACATCAGAATAAAAGGTTTATTTTTTTGTTTGTTTTTTGTTTGGTTTTTTTTTCATTTGATGAACAGTCTCACTATGTTGCCATAAGTAGAGTGCCATGGTCTCATAGTTCACAGCACAGAATGAAAGTTTGTGGATTATACAGCATTTTATCTAAGTAATTCTGGGGAGGTTCTGACACATGTAATGCATTTTAAGTAGTGAATGGATAGATGATAAAGCATAAATTACTACAGTACAGTTATATAGGGATTTGCTGTTGTTTATCAGTGATAAAATCTAAGTATGCATTGGAGTATACTGGGCTTTTTGTTTTTAAATTCTTTCCTTCTAGAAATTTTAGGTTTTGGCAGAAAACAATAAAATGTGAACTAGATAAATAGTCATCATAATTTTGGATGAGTTTGTGTAAAATGTTTGGGAGGAATGCAGGTTAGTAGGCTATTTCTACCTGCCCTTTGCTTTATAAAACTTTACCATGCTGGCACATTGATTTTGTACTTCCAATCTCCAGAACTTGGAGAATTAAGTTTCTGCTGTATATAAGCCAACCAGTCTATGGTACTTTTTTATGGCTGCCCAAATGTACTGAGACACAATATGACTGGCAGGAGAGACATCTTCATTTGATACAAGCTCTGCCAGAGCACACAGCCCTTCCTGTGTTCTCCAGCCATCTCTACCATGATTTAGCAGGAATCACATAGGTTTCAAGTTCAGTCTTGGATGAATACCATTGAGCTCAGAAGAACAAAATTACTGTGTAATATGTTACAAGGGTCTGGATGGAGCACCTGGGAAACAAAACGAAGCCTCCATGTCAAAGCTTTTCTCACCATTCCTTTAGTGGGACATGAGTGTGTTTTACATGTTTAATAATGTTCTGGATATGTGCAATAAATATTTAATTTTAGAACAGTTGGAGAGTCTCTGTTTTTTAAAAATAGTTTTCTTCCTTCTTCTCTAATGGAAGACAATACACACTGTGAATGTGATAAAGAACAGCTCCCTAAATGACCAAGGTTTGACTCAGCCTGTTTCAGCCTTAGTCCCCTGCATGTTCCCCCTAGTTAATTTCAAAGGCGGGTTTCAGAATAGAACAGGGAAGTCCTCCCAGTTCCCCCAACCCCCTAGCAATGGGTAAACAATGGTGGAAAACTTACCCCAACCCCCTAGCAATGGCTAAACAATGGTGGGAAAATTACCTACATGACATTCCCAAGCTACTGTATCTCCCAAGCCAGGGGTCCTCAAACTGCGGCCCGTGAGCCACATTTTGCGGTGTTCTTGCATTTTTTCCTTTTTTTTTTTTTTTTTTTTTTTTTTTTAAACTATAGTCTGGCCCTCCAACAGTCTGAGGGACAGTGAATTGGCCCCTTGTTTAAAAAGTTTGAGGACATCTGTGACGCAAGCTGTCTATGTGCCAACGGTCATGATGTATGCCAGGCAGTCATCATGCTGTAGCCCCCTGACTGTAACTCTGCCTCTAGCTAACCACCACATTCTGCTTTTGTTTCTTCTTCCTTGCATGGCAACAAAAAATGGTATAAAAGGCCACCTGCCCTTCACTTCAGGGTCATTTGCTATCCCAGGAGTAGTCCCCTGCACAGGTGTAATAAATCACCATCTGATTTATACCTGAAGTGGGTTCTGAGTTTTTCTTACAGGTGGCTGTGGGTACCACACTCTTGACAACAGTGAAAACATCTTTGGAATTTGTTATGATTTGTGCTGAAGCCTCAAATTTGGTTGATTTTGATAAATGCTCCATTTCTACTTTTCCAATAAGTTTAACTTACTCTTTTTTCAATTTTTTAATTAAATTATAACTGTATATATTAATGTATTTAGGTGGTACAATGTGCTGATTTTATATGCAATTTGGAATGCTTACATCAAACTGGTTATATAGCCTTCACCTGACTACTTAATAACTGTGTTAAGACATTTACACTCTACTCTTAATACATTTAACATGTACCCTTGCAATATGTGCCATAGGTTTGGTCCCACTGATTACCCTCCCTCCATCCAACCTCTCCCCTCCCCTCATTCCCCCTCCTCTCCACTTTTTCATCCTGGGCTATAGTTGTGTTTTGACTTTCATATGAAAGTGTGGGTGATTATATATTTGTTTCATAATAGTACTGAGTACATTGGATAATTTTTCTTCCATTCTTAAGATATTTTACTAAGAATATGTTCCTGCTCCATCTATGTAAACATATAAGAGAAAAAATCTCCATCTTTTTTTAAGGCTGCATAATATTCCATGGCATACATATACCGCAATTTATTAATCAATTTATAGGTCAATGGGCACATAGGCTTCTTCCATGAATTGGCAATTATAAAATAATTCAGGTGAACTAAACATCTGGTGCAAATATCTTTGGTATAAAGTGATTTTTAGATTCTGGGAAAAGCAGCTTTCTGGGAAAGGCACTTTCTAAACAAGTTTTGGCTGGGGCTGGGTTTGAATCTGCCACCTCCAGCATATGGGGCTGATGCCTACTTTTTTGAGCCACAGAGTTCATCTTGAGAGAAAATTTGTAAGAGATGATAGAAGGCAGAAAACTGAGAAAATGAGACTCAGCAAGGAAACTGATCAGAAAAAGACACAATGAATGGAGAGAGAGGATGTACCTATGAAGTTACTCCGTCATCCAGATGCTGGGAGAGAACACATCATCCTTGCTCACGAGGAGCTTCATCTGGGACAAGTGAATTGAGTATTTGAAATATCAGAACCAAAGTAAAGATGGCTGACTGAAGCCATCTTTCCACAGAGGCTCCTGTCCAGGAGGGTTAAAGGACAGAAGTTTAGTAAGTAACCTGGTGGACTAGAGCTGCACCAAGAGAGAAGGTTTAAGAATGCACATCAACCCTGCTGAGGTGAGCTGTGACCCCAAGGATACAAACAAAAGGCACAAAATCCATCACCAAGTGGACGGGTGTCCCCTTCCCCATGAGAACAGCTTGGACTGCCCCATAAACAAACGAGCAGAGTTCAAAAGTCCTCACACTACACTTCATGGGAGAGAACCTCTAAAAACTGGACCTACCTGCCCTGCTAGGGTGCCAAGGCATTCTCCTGCCAGGCATAAAACTGTATGAAACTGTATATATTTCCTACCTGCAATTCTGAGCTCCCAGCTCTCCCCTCCACTCTCACTCTGAAGTCTGGAGGCCTGTCCCCCAGGAGTCCAGATTCTTGGGTGATTTCCTGAGGGGTATAGACAGGGCCTAGACGGCAACTGGTCAGTGCTGATTCTGCAGCATGGGAATGAGGAGAGGGTGGTCGGCTGACAGGGAACCACACTGGAGTGGCTGTGCCTCGAGGTGCACAGCGGCAGCCATTTTTGGCAAAAATAGGTCTCACCCCTGGATATTCCGAAGCCACGCCCCATGTCTCCCTGGGCAACAACAGGAGGCCAGGCATCTTCTCAGGTGACAACCACCATGGAACAGATCTGAGACTGAAATACAGGCCCCATGAGTGAAGGGTTTCCTGAGGCTGTACTGGTCTGAGAGGAGCGCGGGGACTAGAAATGCACACGTAGAGCCAGGAAAATTCCCAGGGCAGGGCTGACCCAGAGGACCACTTTACTGAGCCTAAGATGCACCCGGCCCTCAGGGAAACATCAACCTATAGACAAAGGAAGGCAGGAGGCTAGAACTGAAACCTAACCGTGCTGTGAATACAAACATGCAGGAGAAAATACAGGGCCTGAGGCGCAGGTTCTGGGAACTCAAAACAGCTTTTCTTCTGCAGGGGAATTTAGCAGGGACAGAAACAAATTCCAGCAAAGTTGTTCTGTTCTGTCAGTAACAACAATCAGGGGCGGGGCTGGAACTGTGTGAACACCTCCTAGCTTCAATCAAGTGCCTGATGTTGTAAGACCTCACCTTCCCCTGCTGGATAGAGGCAGAGAGCAGCGGCCTGGCTGAGAAGATGTAGATTTCCTGGTGAAGCAGGCAGGTGCAAACCCCTGGAATATTTGCTAACTGGAGGCAACTGGGTCATAGTCCTACAGGGCTATCAGTGACTGGGTGTGACAGAGGTACAAGGTGGGGAAGGAGGCATCAACCTTTCCAGACTACTCTATTTGCTGGGTGGGTCCTCCTGACTTGACGGGGCACTGGAGTAAGCCATATCTCAGTTGTCAACAGAACCCTGTGATCCAGTTGCCAGAGACCTTTTAAACTCTCCCACGTGAGACAGGTGCTGACTGAGACAATTGATTTGGACCTTTTGAACTGAGCCAATCGCATGAGGACTATTCAAGTGGTGCCTTGGGTGTGTGGTTGTAGGAAGGTATAATTTTCCTTTTCTAATTGTTGCCTGTGGGGGGGGTGATTTAATTGCTGGTATTTCTCCACAGCTGATACTTCAACCCAGAGTAACAGTTTCACTAGGGTTGGACAGAGACCAGTTGAAAATAAGAGAACCACTTAGCCCAACCACACCAAACAGGTCCCCAGTTTCTAAGGCCGTAGCATTATATGGGTTCTCAACAAAGCTCCAGGGGAAAAGTCAAATGGTGTAAAATAATCATGGGGTGGAAACAGTAGGAAAACTCTGGTAACATGAATAACCACAATAAATCAACCCTCCCAAGGAAAGATATGGCAGGTGTAACTGAAGATCCCATTCATAAACAGCTGGGCAAGATGTCAGAAATCGAATTAAGAATTTGGATTGCAAATAAGATTAATAAAATGGAGGAAAATTTGGAATTAGAAATTTGAGGAGCAATGCAAAAGTGAGAATTAGAAATTCAAGGAGAAATTCAAATGTTGTCTCAAGAATTTAACGAATTT
>CAUYPK010135344.1:0-33192 GCA_963574355.1 Loris lydekkerianus
GTATATTTCAGTTTTAATATTTTATCTTTTCTCTCTTCTCTGACCAAACTATCGTATTTATCTTTATGTTTAGTTTGATAGTGTCAACACAAATTGTATTCTTTGAACGCAGACACTTTATTCTTGCATATCAAACACACAGCTCTTTCCTTGTACTGCATAAAAAAGTAATCGTAAGTCGAGTCAATTTTTCTCTTTCTTGATATCATTGTTTCCTAGGGATTCCAAATTGCTATTAGTAAAATGCCTGTATATATATATATATATATATATATATATATATATATATATATATATATATATATACAGAGCTCCTGTATATATATATATACAGAGCTCCAAAAATAATATACCAGAAATCTTTGCCCACATAGAGACATATAGACTGCACTGCCCATCAATGCAGTCTGATCAGTGTCCGTCAATGCAGCCTTGCCAGTCCACATCATTTCAGCCTTGCCAGTGCCCATATGGTGGAACTTTGCTTTTACCTCAGGCTCACACTGGTGTGGTGCGGGAACAGGCATGATTACAGACCCGGTTCCTCTACCACCTTTCCAGTTCACACTACCCTGTTCAAACAACACTGCAATCTGTGAACTCGCACAGGAATCTGATCGCATGGGTGAAAAGACCCATGTGATCAGATTCCACTGCAGGAAACAAGAAGGCATGTAGGCCTTTTTTCTTCCAAATCTCATGGGAGTTCAGCCATATGCTTATAAGCATATGGCTGAACTTGCACTGTTCAGAGATCACAGCATTGTGAACCTGGGCTTACACAGCACACAACATACAACATCATGCACAACTGAATAGCATTCAGAATATAAATGCACTTACTGGCAATTAAATTGGGTTTCCTACTCCTTGGCTGTCTGCAGAACTGGATTAAGTTCCCATGGGGCCCTAGGCAGATTACCAGTTTGGGGCTCCCATGCGATAACAGTGAGCACTGACCATTTGCATTAATACTGACCACTGACCATTTGCGATAACACTGACTGCTGACAATTTGCATTAATACTGAGCACGTACAATTATCATAATCACTGAGCACTGACCATTTGCATTACCTCTGAGCACTGACAATTTGCATTAGCATTGAGCGCTGACTATTTGTGTTATCACTGTGATGCAACCCCCCTAAAAACTACCCCCAACCAACTAACCAACTTTTAAAAAAAAGTCTTTCTTAACTTAAAAAGGCTCTTCTAACTTCAAAAAAGGTGTCCCCATCTGCAAAAAAAGCAAAAGACCTCCTAACTTCAGAAATAAAAGGCCCCCCTTAACTGCACAAAAAAAAAAAAAAAAAAAAAAAAAAACAACCCCTAACTTAAAAAAAAAAAAAAAATCCTAACTTGTTCTTACCTGGGTCCTTAGGTAGCAGCAGGCTCAGCACAGGCAACCTGGTGACTCCTCTGATTACACCAGAGACTGAGATGAGGTGTCGAGAGACAGAGAGAAGTAGGGGTGGGGAGAGACAGAGAGAAAGAGTGGAATCAGAGAGTAGGAGGGGAATTGGAGAGTGGAGGGCACATTCTACACATGCGCACTGCAGCAGGAACAGTGGGTTGCTAAGCAGGACAGCAATAACACCCTGTGGGGAGAGACAGGGAAGGAATGGAGTTGGAGAGCTGGTGGACATTCCACACATGCGCATTGCGACCCCAGACAAGTCGGCTACTAAGCAGGACAGGCAGCTGTGGCAAAAACACCTGGCGGGCCAGATAAATGTCCTCTGTGGGCCGCAAGTGGCCCGTGGGCCATAGTTTGAGGATCCCTGGTTTAGACCTAGAGACTCCAGATCAAATGTTCTCTGGGGCCAATCAGGTAACATAAATGAATAAATCAAGTATAAAGGTAACATGCTGTGTGCTGCTCAAGTGCTCCTAATGTCATTCTAATTTAAAATGTTAACCAAATAAAACAGATCTGAGGCCAAAATAGATCCTCATCCATTTGCTCTTCACTTTGCACTAATTATTCCTTTCTTATATTGCTATATTAAACTTAAATGTCTACATCCAAAATGGAAAAGTTTCTCTTTTCAAATGACATTAGTCAAGATCATGCAAATGATTTGTTTGGATTAATTATATAAATTCACAATTGAAAAAAGATCACCTGATGTTATTACTGAATTGGCATGCACAATAATCAAAGGTATATTTTTTAAAATGTTGCAAAGCCTTATTAGGACATCTACTGGCATTCCTCTTTCTATTCTTCCTGGACTTGTCGCATGGTCTTGGAGCTTGGGATGTAACATATTCCCACTAAGAAGCATTGGTATGCATATTAGGAATATCTAATGCATCTTAATAGCATTAACTTATTATCCCAGAATGCTCAGTCATACAAACTCAGGTTCACATCTGCACACACAAGCTCATAATGAAGGAAGGGATATTTCTTTGCCCTCCTGTCTGGGCTTCTCTGATAAGTTGTTATGCACCTGGCATTCAATGCAAATTGGAATTTGTTGCCTTCTGATATGCATACTCGCACTAATCAGCAGATTACTTGTGTGGGGGCCGCCCTCCTCTAAAGCTATACTGTCACAATTAGAATAAATAATAGAATCTTGCTCTGAATTTATAAAATGCTGAATAGCCAGTTCAGACTCTTATAAAAAGTGCAGCATGATGGGTGTGTTTTTCATGTGTTACAAGGACATTGAATAAATATTGTAAAGACTGGAAAATGAATGCCACCATATTCATACTGCCATTTGTTACAAGCAAAATTTTGCATAAAGAAGTTACAGCAACTCAAAAATAGAAAAGTTATTAATATAATATGGCCCTTCTGGCCTGGAATAATAAAGCCTCCCCTGAAAGTGCTAAATATCTTCATTAACAGCCAGAGGATTGAGGTTAAAATAAGTTTTTCAAATCTACTTTAAACTATCAGGGCTTCATGACAGAGTGCCCGTAAGTCAGACTGTGTTAGGATTAATTCCTTAATAATGAGTGAGGAACTATTGACAAAGAAGCAAGTATCCTGATAAAGGGTAACATCAAGAGAAAAATTTTAGTAAGTACAACTGATTTTATTTACTTATTTATTTATTTATTTATTTGGTGAAATTTGAAATGAGCTAGGGATCAAAACTATTAGATTTCAGAATAAATGTTAATAAAAATAGGTACCACATATTGGTCAGAACAATGACAAGCTCTGGACTTACTTGTTAAGTAATCATCATCACAGCTGTGCAAGAAATTTATTATCCTTATCACTGCTCTTCAAGAAATTTCTTCATATTATTAGATAAATGAGAAAACTGACACTTGTAGATATTTAGTTAGCTAACAGATGGTAGAGGTCTGCTGTCCCCAACTCCTGGGGACTGTCTAGACAGGTATCCATCTATGGCTTATTAGGAACTGGACTGTATCACTGCCTGACATCCCACACCCCCAGAAAAATTGTCTTCCTGAAACTTAGGAACCCAGCTGCACAGCAGATGGTGAATGACAGGTGAGTGGAGGGCAAGCCAGTGAAGATTTTTCTGTATTTGTGGCTGCTCCCCATCACTCGCATCACCCCCTGAGCTCGCCTCCTCCATACCGGCCCGTGGAACTCACCTTCCCCTCCCGGCATCCCCTCACCCCCACACCACGCAAGCCCAAAAATTGCTGGTAAAGTTGAAATTGATAGTATGTTGGCTGGACTCTCTAAACTTTGTTCTGGCCCCATAATCAGCAGGCTATCTTGGGTGCTGGCTGAAAATGTGTTAGTTGAACAGGGAGATTGGATGCAAGTCTCTATGGAGGGCAATGTCATTTTCAGACCACTGTTTACATGCTACAGCTTGATGTGAAAACATGTATTCTAAACTTAAAAAATAAATCACTGTGCTCCTTGGTTTTCAATAAGGATGCTCTTCTACAACAATTTAGCTAAAACTAGGTTGTTCCACACAACCGAAGGCAAATGCTGAGTGTATATAACACTGAGACACCTATAAAAAATTCTCATATGATAACAGATGTCAAACTTTGTTCCTAAGAACCATATTTTTAAGTGTGTTAGGAAAGAGGTTCACAGTTTTTGTGAGTGGGCTTCTAAAAACTTACCCTCATGTAGTGACAATGTTTACTCTTGGTGTGTCTTCAACTACTAAGAGGCACTTGCCACTACTGTGGTTTTAATGCCTTTTAAAGAACCAGTATTATTCTAGGTTATTGTCTCATTTATGACACTGATTATAAATTTAAGGGTACACATGTCAGAATAAAGGAAAACAGGTAGAGATTTGTGAGAAGCCTTTATAGACAACATATGGTCTTCATATGTTTGGGTCATCGTATCTGGTGACCTTGGAATAGTAAAAGATAGATGTTAGTGTTTTTTGAAGTGTGGAAGTCTTAGTACTGTGTGTGTTTAGTTACAAAGGCAGATGGCCATTACCAAAAGTCACCATCGACCTTGGCAGTTTAGTTCATCTTTATGTCTTAGCTGTAGTAGCTTGTATTGCTGCATAATGAATTACCACATTCTTAGCAGCTCAAAGCAACATGGATTTATTAGCTCACAGTTTGGTATGTCAGGAGTCCAGTATGGCAAAACTGAATTGTCTACTTCTAGTCTCACAAGATCAAAACCAAGGTTTCGACGGACCTGAGCTTTCCTTTAGAGGCTTAAGGAAAAACCTGCTTCTAAGCTTATTCTGGTTGGCAGAATTTAATTCCCTAGAAGAGTGAGGTTTCCATTTTTTTGCTGTCAGTCAGGGGCTACTCTTAGCTGCTAAAGGCTGTTCTCAGGGTTTTGACACAAGATCCCCCCTGTCTTCTAGCCTTGATTCAATTCTTGTGCTTGAACTGTATCAAACTTTCTTCTCTGCTACTTATCACTCACCAGAGAAAATGCTGTGCTTTTAAAGGACTGATAAGATGAAAAGCCCACAGGTTAGTAAACTAATCACATACATAAAAATCCCTTTGTTATATAATGTAGCATGATCTTCAGAGGGGTATTTCCTTGCATTCATCAGTTCTGCCCACAGTGAGAGGAAGAGATTTTTTGAGAACAAAGATCATAAAGGGTCAATTTAGAATTCTGCTTACCAGGGGGACACAGAATTTATCAGGTAGTTGCTTTCATTTCCTTTTTTTTTTTTTTTTTTGACCAAATTCTAACATAGCTGAGAGAATCTCTTTGATAGCATATAGCTCTTCTTTGCAGTAAATAAGTTTCAAATACCATGGAAATGTTATTTTATCATCTGGATTTAATGCAGTATGACACATGGGTAAATTTATTTTAATTATTCTATTCCCTACTTTTTAAAAAAATATTATATAAAAAGTTTTCTATGGTCCTTTTTGTTTTGCAAAGTTGTTAATTATTGATTTCTTTAACAGATACAAATGTATTCTAGCTATTTATTTCTTCTTGAGTGAGTTTTGGCAGATTGTATATTTCAAGGTCCATTTCATCAAATTTGTAGACACACAGAGTTCTTCATAGTAGCTTTTCCCTTCCTAGATTACTTGTGTGTCTACTGTAGTAAAATATAATTATTGATCATCTTGAAGGAGAATATCAGGGAATGCATGTCAATAAACCAATCTTCCTTTTCAGAAAGAATAGCTAGGAAGTTTTTCATGCACTGAGACTATGGGTTTGTATCTCCATAGATATTTACCTTGCTATTAGGTATATTTGTTTGTTTATTTTTTCCTGTATTAGGGAGTCTCTAAGTAAGTGTCTTGAGAATGGTGAACTCTATCCTTAGGTTCAGTAACTCTGTTTGAGAGTTAACAGAGTTGGCATAATTTATTAAATACAGGTGATTCATTAAAAAAAATCAGTATTTTTCTCGTTTGTCCAAAATATACATTTATAGCCTCTAGATAAGCTTAATCAAGCCTTGCCTGTATCAAACTATTGTATTTCATATGTCATCTCATTTTAAAAAATATAGCTCCCACAAATGGAAATTTTCTGATGTCAGACAACTATAGGACTTGTTTGACCCTATGCCAATCAAAGCCACACACGTATGGGTGGAGGAGGGGTTTTCCCTGAAGGAAATGGGAAATTGTCACTTTGGAATCAGGAAAGAAAAACTTATGTTTTGTCCTTACACTGAAGGGGGAAAATAACATTTCTTCTCTTTGAGTTTTGGAGGCAGATTGGCTCAGATCTGAACCCTTGAGATGCTTGAAACAGTCAATTGGTGGAGGCAGGGGTCGGGGTGGTAAAGGTGGTATGGTCAACTGCTTTTTGGCACATGAAATCAGGCTGGAAGTAAAGGAAGAGAAGGCCGGAATGAGTCACTAGGATGGATCTGAGCCTGAGCAAGAGTTTCAAGTTAATTTATCATTCATTTTGTGAGGAAGGAGAGGTTCATCATTTGAAACCTTCTAACGTCTTCTTGAAAGTTATACCTTAGTATCTCCTATGATGAAGAGATTTTTAGAAAAGGATTAGTACATATTTGGAGAGATTATTAAAAGGATAGCATTATTTTCTCCCCATAAGTCTATTTTCAATATCACCCCCTAGTTATGCTCATAAAGTATCACAGAGCTCAGAACAGAGCCCGGAAGATCACCTGAGGCACAGGGTGGCAAGTTAAGGAGGCTGGATGGGAAGATATGTCGCACTTAGGAGAGACAGAAAGTGCCTTAAAACCTCTAATAAATACTTGGAAAACTTCAAAAGAAAATAATTTCAGGCATAAATGCAAAGAAGATCTGTGGCATATAATTCATGTTATACATGCAAACACGGAAACTCAAGGAATGTCAAAACTACCGCTGATATTCAAAACATCATCACAATGGGTTCTGCTTAATGAGTTAGTACCTGGCTGAGTTAGAAGGGTCAGGCTGTAAATAAATAAGCCTTTCATTTATGCTGTCATTTATTTCTTTTCATAATTTAAAAAATATAATTAATCATGTGTTCTGCATCCCTAGTTTGCCAAATTAAGGATATTAAGAGACAAAAGAGACACAAAATAAAGGAACTTACTTGAACTTAATTATTGGTGATCAGTCTTTATTTAATTACCTCCTTCTCCCCTTTTCTTCCCTCCTTCCGTCCCTCCTGCCTTTCCTCTAGTCCTTGCTTCCTTCCCTCCTTCCTTTGTTCTCTCCTTCTTTCTTCCTTAGAAGAAACCTTACATTTATTAAGGATCTACCACATGCCTAGCACTGTCACATATTTTTAATAGTGCTACAGGTCAACGTGGCTTAGGGCCTTAACTCAACAGTCAGCTACATTGGGTTGAAATCCAGGTTTCACCCATATTAACCAACATCAATTCTGGAGCAGACACTGCCACATTTGCCTTTCATGTTAGGTAAAAAGAAGGTCTCAGGTTTCTTGCATCTTATGACTAATCTTAGCCAATAGAATATGGTCAGAGTTTAGGTGTATTGCTTCTGAGTTGGGGTACTTGTGCATCTAATGTGCCTTCCCAATGTCTGTAACCCCTTTAACTGCCGGCTAGATAGTACCGGTATGCTATTGAAAATACAAAACAGCAGAGCCCTTGTAAGGAGGGAGCCTGGATCTGCAAAACAGCATTTAGAGGGAAGCTACCCAGAGACATGATTAAACTGTATTTGAGAACTAGGCTTTTAAAACACTATTATCACCCAGTTCAGGGGTAGGGGGAAGCCGGAGGGGAGAGAGAGGAGGACATACGGCAGAAGGAGGGAGGGAATGAGGTGAGATCTCACCTAATATGGAAATTGTGAGGGTGTATAACATACCCCCTGGCGAGGGGCTCTTCTACAAATGGAACTTTACCCTGAAAGTGAGAACAATGTAACCTAAATATTGTACTCTCATATTAATTTGAATAAAGTAAAAAAAAAAAAAAAAGAACTAGGCTTTGTATGAGAAAGAATTTCACCTTCATTGCATAAAACCATTGATATTTTGTAATTATTTTAAAATTAATTAATAGTGATTATCCTCACCTTGAACAGTTTCATTAACACCTCTAAATTTAGTTTCTTCATCTGCAAAATGGAAACAAAGTTAATATCTATTTCATGGAGTCATCCCAAATATTAACTAGAGGAAAGCAATGATTTCCAATCTCAGAAAGACCTTTCCAAACCTCAGCAAGGTTTTGATGTGGGAGGATGGTCCAAAGGAAAATAAAGGATCTGTGACCCAAAGAAAGGGAATGCAGATACAAGCAACAAATAATAACTGTGAAAGTTGTCAAAGGTCTACATGCCATAGTTGGGACTTACTTGACCACAGACATTTTGGCTGGAGACAAATTAACTTTGTAGTTGGTGACTATTCTGAGTTTGTCTTCTATTCACATCAACAAGTTAGACTGAAAGAATAGTGTAGTGTAAATCTCACAGTTGACTGGGATTTAGATATTCAAACTGATATTCTTCCCTAAAGGATAGCTCTTTTGTCAAACTGCTCTAAAATGGTAATCATAACTCAAGAGTGAATAGTATTGATTTATTCATTCCTCTTCCTATTAATGAAGTGAGAAATGCAACTTATTTCTTTTAGTTTCTTAAGATTTGGCCATCATCTTTAAGGACAGAAGATTAGTTTAACACCTTTGGCATGTATTCTAAGCAACAGAATATACTTTAATTAGATCTGCAAAAGCTGTTACCTTGATTACCAGATATACTAATTATCTTGTCAGTCATTGATCTTATAATTACAAGGGAGGATGCTATTATTTTCAAATGGTCTGGACTAAATTCTGCCCTTACGTTCAGAGGCTCTAATTGAATCCCAACCCATAGATGTTTACATTATTCTTATACGCACAGTAATTGCTTATAACTGTATTGCTATGTCCTCAAGGCTATAAAATTGAAATTCTTTCCAATCCTAAAAAATGGTCCAAGTCAACTAATCTCACCAACCTAACATAAAAGTTTAAATTTAAATGCATAAGTGGTAAGAAAGGGAATTATATTGTCTGTGGTTAATTAAATAAGCTTAATTTTAATCAGTAGACATTATGTGTAGATTTTTTAAAAGTCCATCATAATTTGCACTGAGTATTTTATGCTGTTGGTTGAGAATATAGTTTTTAATTTTCTCTTATGTGGGCTTCACAAAGAATCACTTAACTCTATTATGCTGGGGATTTGTTTTTAGGATATATGATTTACACAATCATTTTCTGTAGGTATAAGGTCTAAGACATTTTATAATATATCTCTTCGACTTAACAGTTGCATCTTTTTCTTCTTTGTGACACTCATAGACCTTAGGACTGCCCTTTATGTTATGAGATGCAATATGTGTCTTTTACCTCTTTCTAGAGCAGGAGCGACAGCCAGACGCTTAGGGACCAGAGATTGCAGCTTCCCACCTAATCTTTAAATCCCTCGTCACCTTCCTGTTCTTGCTTTTCTGGCACATAGGATTTTACCAAAGCATTATCAATCACTAGCCCATTTTCTAAGGGACTTCGTTGTTCAAGTAGTTTTATTTTAAATATAAGTTAAATATCTGATTTTTCTATAACTTCTACCTATTAATCTAATGCACCTAATATGACCCGTTGGGATAACACAATGTAAATTCGAATCCTCTTGTACATTAAATTGCTGATGAGAAAAGGTTATAAAAGAACTTTTAGATAAAAAAAAATGCAATGTCAAGAAAGAGCTTGAGAGGAGGAGTTGGGGATCTGGAGGGACGTTTTTATACCTCTGTCATTTATCATGTGGTAGTTTCTAGCAGATCACTTAGACTTTTTAGCTTCAGTTTATTTACTGAGAAATCGAAACAGTAATATTATTACTATTTCTCTCACAAAGGTCTGTTTTTAATTCAAGTTTATAATTGTATCATTTTCATATCAAAATTTTCACCTTTTATAGGTGGTTTATTGAGTTTTGAGAAATAAATTAGAGCCATGTAACTACCACTATGATATAGATCTCACTTCAGAAAGTTCTCCTGTGTCCCTTTAAAATCAATTTCCTCTACTAACTTTCAGCTCCTGGAGACCACCTACCTGATTTCTGTCTTTATAGTTTGCTTTCTTCAGATTGTCATATAAATATAATTGTACAGTATATAACCTTTTGTGTCTGGCTCCTATCAGGTACCTCATGTTTTGGAGATTTATTTCTATTGTACATACCTAAAGATTGTTTATTTTTATTACTAAATAGGATTCCATTGGATGCACGTATTATAACTTTTCTATTGATTCACCAGTTGGTAGACTCCGGGTGGCTTCCAGGTTTCAGTTATAAACATTTATATGCAGGTTGTTGTGGGGATGTTGTCATTTATCTTGCATCAGTATCTAGGAGTGGAACTGATGGGTCTTATGACAAGTGAAAGAAAGCCTGATTCCATTTTCTTTCTTTCTTTCTTTCTTTCTTTCTTTCTTTCTTTCTTTCTTTCTTTCTTTCTTTCTTTCTTTCTTTCTTTCTTTCTTTCTTTCCTCCTTTCCTCTCTCTCTCTCTCTCTTTCTTTTCTTTCTTTTCTTTCTTTCCTTATTTCTTTTTCTTTCTTTGTTTCTTTCTTTTTCTTTTCTTTCTTTCTTTCTTTCTTTTTTTTTTTTTTTGATACAGGGTAGAGTCTGTCATTTTGCCACCCTGGGTAGAGTGCCATGGCATCACAGCTCAGAGGAACCTAAAACTCTTAGTCTTATGCAATCCTCTTGCCTCAGCCTCCCAAGCATGGGGATTACAGGTGCCTGCTACAATGCCTGGTTATTTTTAGATGTAGGGTCTTGTTCTTGCTCAGGCTAGTCTTGAATTCCTGAGCTCAGGCAATCCACCCACCTCTGCCTCCCAGAGTTCTAGGATTACAGGTGTGAGCCACCACACCTGGCTCTTGATTCCATGTTTGATGTTGGACCACAGACAGCATTGGAGGCCCCCTCTCCTTCTTCTCATCTTTTCCCACAAGTGGACGAGTCACGTGAAAGTCTCTGTGCTCCCTTCCTTGGTGTCTGTGGGGAAGTTAAAACCATGCCACTGTCTCACCTGGTTCTCTGCTCTCACCATGATGACAAGTAAAGCCATCACCCCTGGATTTTCTCTTGAGCATTTGGATTTTTTCTGGTGTCCGGTCTGCTCTCCCAGGAAGCCTCAGCATGTAACAAACATTTTCACATCCTCTTGAAGTACACGTGGCATCACCCGTCTTGACATTTCAACCAATTTTGTGTAGAGGAATTGATCTCACCTCAGCAGAGCTACCACAAAATAAAGAGTATAAATGAATGGGATTAACTTTGTAAGAAAATACTTTTTTTTAAAGAATGAATATTTCATTTTATTATTTTTATTGTTGGGGATTCATTGAACCAGGTTACACTAATTGCATTTGTTAGTTAAAGTTCCTCTTATAATTTTGTCCTGCCCCCAAAAGGTGTATCACCTTCCCAAACCCCTCCCTCCTTCCCTCTTTCTACTCTCCCCTTCCCTCACCTTGTGCTAAATCATTAATTGTCCTCATATCAGAATTGAGTGCATAGAATTCTTGCCTTTTTTTAATGGCTACTCCATTTTTTATGTCTGTCAGCAATGTGGCTCGTATGGCAGTTCCAGTTGCTTGATCCTCTAACAATCAGTATTGTCAGCTTTTTTCATTTTAATCATGCCAGTAGATAAGTATTACTATCTGAGGCTTCACTTTGCATTTCCCTATTAACTTTTGATGTTGAGCATTTCTTCTCATGTACTTATGTGCAATCTTTTACAATCGGGACATCTTTTTTGGTGAAATGTCTATTCAAATCATTTGCTACTTTTAATTGGATTATTTTGTTCTTACTATCATTGGGTTTTAAGAACTTTTGAACATATATTCTGGATACAAGTCTTTTATAAGATTGTTTTGTTGGCTTGGTGAGCCAGCCACATATACCGGAGCTGGTGGGTTCAAATTCAACCCAGGCCTGCCAAACAACAATGACAACTACAACCAAAAAATAGCTGGGAATTGTGGTTGGTGCCTATAGTCCTAGCTACTTGGTAGGCTGAGGCAAGAGAATCACTTAAGCCCAAGAGCTGGAGGTTGCTATGAGCTATGATGCCACAGCACTCTACCCAGGGCAACAGCTTGAGGCTCTGTCTCAAAAAAAAAAAAATAAATAAAGATTATGTTTTGTAAATATTTATTCCCAATGTGGTTTGTCTTTTCATTTTCCTAGTAGTGTTTTATAAACAGCAGAATTTATTGATTTTGATCCAGTATAATTTACCAATATTTTCTTTTATGCTTTTTACTTTCTATGTCACACCTAAGAAATCTTTGCCTAACCAAGATCACAAAGATTTTCTCCTTTGATTTCTCCCAAAAGTTTTAGGTCTTATATTTAGATATATGATACATTTCATGCTAATTTTATTTGATTTAAGGAAATAGAGTAAAAGCTGAGATTCTGTTTCTGTTTACTTTCTGTTTTGCATTTGGGTGCCAGATTATCCAGAGGAGTTTTTGGAAAAAATAAAAAACAAAACCCATTTCTATTCAGTTACCTTGACAACTTTTTTGTAAATCAATTTGCCATATGTATATGAATCTATTTCTGGATTTTTTGTTCTACTCCATTGATACTAATCATTCTTACGCCAACACATTGTTGTCTTGATGCTACACTTCTATATAAAGTCTTTGAATCAGGAGAATTCGTTCTCCAAATTTATTCTTTGTTTTCAAAATGATGTTAGTTACTCTAGGATTTTTTGCATTTCCTTGTAAATTTTAGAATAATTTCATAAGAAAAAAGAATGATTCAGGATTTTGATTGTCATTACTTTGTATCTATTGTTCAATTTGAATGGAATTTATATTATGAAAGTATGTGCAGGACTGAGGAGTGGACAAGGTGGCCCAAGTGTGGCTCTCTAGACTCCAAGGCCCCTCCGGCCTCCCAGGTGCCCACTGTGACAACCCTCAGGTGACAGTGACCCTGTCACTATATAAGACATTTTCTCCTGCTGAGCAGAAGGCATCATCCCCTGCAAACTACCTCTTCCCACAAAGTCTTTCTTCCCTGGTACCAAAAAGAACCCTGTACCTCCTCCTCTCCACTACCTGCATAATGGCTCAGCCTGGAAACTGAGGCAGAAAGTCTACCTCCCAGGGCAGGTGCTACCCTTCCATCCTCCAGTATGCCCTCAGCACTGCCCTCTTCAAGGCTCCATACTTGAACTTCCCCCTGCCCATGCCTTGGACCTGGGCATAGCTTAGAAGAGCAGCACAACTCACAACACACCCCAACTCACAGAGCTGGGGTGTCTCAGCAAGGCCCTGTCCTCTCTCACCATCCCCAGCCTTGTCAAGAGGGACCTGCAGCCTCTTGGTGACCTGGAAAACCTGGATGAATTCCATTCTAACTTATTTGGACGTGCATACAAACCAACTGTTTATAAATTCCACTTGTGCAGAGCCCTACTGTGTTTCTATGTTCCTGTTTAAAAAAGAAATTTACTTAGCTATAATTATAAATAAATGAATATTCTTTAGTGAAAAAAAGTATGAAGTCATCTGACTCTTGAACAAAGTAACTATCTTCATTTAATTACTCTCATTTAATATTTTTAAGAAAAGTTTTATAATTTCTTGTGTTATATTCACATATATTCATATTTAGGTCCTGTATATGACTAGTTAGAACTTCCCTTAATAAATGTTTTTTTTAATTTATCATAAATAGTACTCTTTGTTCAGTTTTCTAATTGTTCATAACCAGTAAGTATAGATGCAATTGATTATTTAATACTGGCCTTACGGGTGGCGCTTGTGGCTCAAGGAGTAGGGCGCCGGCCCCATGTACTGGAGATGGTGGGTTCAAACCTGGCCCCAGCCAAAAAAAAAACTGCAAAAAAGAATAAATACATGAAAAAAAAAAAAAATAAATAAAATAAAATAAAAATAAAATACTGGTCTCAAATTGTGCCACCTTGATAAACTTACATATTGAGTCTAGTAAATTTTTTGGTAGATTCTTTGGGACTTTCTAAGTAGATAATTATATTGTGTGGCATAAAAACAGTTTTACATTTACTTTGCCAACAAGAATGATTTTTATTTCTTTTTCTTCACTTACTGCACAGGCTAAAACAGTGTAGCTCTAATAAGAGTAGAAATCATCCCTGAAATCTATGAAGCACTACCGAAGGAGCTTTACACACATCATCCATTGGGTCTACAATGACACTGTAAAGCTAGGTAAGTGATGGGTTTATAAACATATCAACTGGGCCAAATGGAGACCCAGAGACATTTTCTCTATATTGCAAATGTATGCTTTTGGTCAGCTATTCATGACTTAAGCTTCTTTAGTGTCTTATGCATAAATTTTAATCTTTTTGTTTTTTGCTCTAAGTACATTGCTGCCTATCTATCATACCATTGCTAGACTAAGATGAGGACTAATGTCATTGTTCTCTACTTAATTATCATACCATTAAGTGAAAACAATCATTGATTTCTGTGGAAAAATAGACAGAAGCATTATCCTATGTTCAGATATATCCTGCCTATACATATTATTAAATAGTTCAAGTGAAATGCCAATTCAATTCAACTCATTTGAAGTCCACTAAGTGCTGTGAGGTGTGTAAGGAAAGCATAAGAGCTACAGATCCTTTGTGGTGGCCAACCCAGCTCACTTTCTCAGCTCACTTTTTTTTAAGGGGGTGTGGATTAGCAATGATGAAATGACTTTGTGTGTGTGTGTGTATTTGTATTTTAGACATGAGCAAATAAGTAAACATACATTAGAGCCAACGTTTTTGCTGTCAGAGAAGGGATGTACAATATGAAAAGAGGGAAGGATAGGATGAATCCTGTGGGGTTGGAGTGTATTAAAAGGTATCAGTGTAAATCTATGGTTTTTAATAGATTCACAAATGTTTTTTATCTGGGAGTAATTCTGCCCTCCAGGAAACATTTGACAATGTCTGCATATACTTTTGCTTATCACATCTTGGAGGTAGGGTATGCTACCTGCCATCTGGTAGGTAGAGGCCAGAGATGTTGCTAAACATCCTTCAGTGCAGAGGATACCCCCTCACCCCGACTCAACAGAAAGTAATCTGACCCCAAATGTCAATAGTACCCAGGGTGAGAAACTCTAAGATATGTAGATATAGAAATAGATGTGGAAGTGTGGGTGCAGGCGTGTGGATATTTCTTACCTCTGTCTGCTGAGAGTGCCTACAAGTCAGGACCCACCTACAACTCACACCTTGCTTTCTACATAGTCCAGTAGGGCTCCTTAAAGGAATGGCTGATTCTGGGGAGGGGGCACGAGAAGTACATCCTTTTAATGTGCTGAAACTAAGAAAGTACTGAAAGCAGAGTGCAGGTATGGCAAAAGGGCATGAGCCAGTACACACAGACTTGCTAAGGCCAAATCAGGTACAAATTGACCATCAAAATAGTCAAGAATTATAGCCCATGGAATAAAATAAGTAACCATGACTCCCACACACATGTACCTGCATACCTACGTGGACTAGCACTTTCATTAGTAGAAAACCAACCAATAAGTGAAGAAAGAATAATGGGATTAGAAAAATTACCTTTGGCTTGGTGCCTATAGTTCAGTGGTTAGGGTGCCAGCCACGTACACCAGAGCTGGTGGGTTTGAATCAGGGCAGGGCCTGCTAAACAACAATGACAACAATAACAACAACAACAACAACAAAAACAAACAAACAAACAAAATAAACAACTGATTGTTGTAGTGGGTGCCTGTAGTTCCACCTACTGGGAGGCTGACGCAAGAGAATCACTTAAGCCCAAAAGCTTGAGGTTGCTGTGAGCTGTGATGCTACGGCACCCTACCGAGGGCCACAAAATGAGACTCTGTCTCAAAAAAAAAAAAAAAAAAAGAAAAGAAAAAAGAAAAGAAAAGAAAAGAAAAGAAAAGAAAAGAAAAGAAAAGAAAAGAAAAGAACAATCACCTTTGTTAACTTTCATTGTAATATTCCATTCAGGCAAGAATCATCAATGGGTGTTAAAACTAGTGGTAGAAAGTGTGAGAAGTTCCAGAATATTTTCATGGTCTTAAATGTGTTCCCACAAGATATTTGTCAATTAAATGAAAATATATGGTAACTTCCCAGTGACAGGTACCACCTTGCCCAGGTGAGCGAAAGTTAACATCACCTATAATGCAATAAATTGCCATCATTCACCTCTTGATATGTTGCAATGAGAAGAGAACATCCCTTCTATGATACATAGGTCACTATTAAAATTTTGAGCAGACTGTGTTATGGTCCATTGTTTCACTTCCAAGAAACACAGTCGACAGTGTCCTTTCTGATTCACGCATGAAAGTTTCAACTTGCTCAGCTTAGTTGGTGTTACGGAAAGGGCTTCATTTGTTTCCATCCATAGAGATTTCACATTTCTGGATTTTTGTATATCTCAAAACTTTCATAATGATCCGTGTATTTCTGGCCCAAATTGTATATGCTGAATCTAATTATAAGGAAACATCAGCCAAACACAACGTGAGGGGCATTCTACAAAATAATCTACAAAGTAAGCATCATGCATAAAGCAGTATTTGAGAAACTATTCTAGATTAAAGGAGAATAGATATTACAACTCAGTGTAATGCATATAAACTGCAATTATCTTCTGTTATAAATGATGTTATTGGAATAATTGATAAAATTAAATGATTTCTATAGATTATCTGATAGTATTGTTAGTTTTCTGAGATTGGTAATCATACTATGATTATGTAGGACAACTATTTTGTTTCACACACTGAAATATTTAGGTAAAGATAATATGTCTGTGAATTATTCTTAAACAATTCTAATACACACACACACACACACACACACACACACATATATATATACACACACATATTAAGGAATGATGTGATAAAACAAACATGGGTACATATTAACATTTAGAAACTCTGAATGAAGGATACCTGAAAATTCTAAGGTTAGGTATGATTACTGGAAACTTTCTGTGAACCTGAATTGATATTAAAAATTGACAAAGAGAAATCTTATTTTTATGTATTAAAAAATGCCTCTATTCTCTCTAGGTAAAGATAAATAACAAACAAAATGTCTATGGTTTTAAAAGGATAGTTATAAATTATAAAAATTCATAGCCAATTAATGCAAAGTAGCAGTTTAGAAAATAATCTCATTATAAAAGAGTATTCATAGTATGTTTTTTTGACAGATTTAATTGTGCTATTAAGGAAGAACTTTTTTATTGCTTAATATATTTTCTATCTTCTTTACTCCACACATTTATTGTTTCATTTTATTACACACCTTTCAGTGATAGATATTGACATTGAGTCAAAAATCTATGGGTTTTCTCTGAAAACTCTGGACTGTATTTTGAAAAATATATCAATTTTAGCACCAAGTAGGAAAATGGATTGCTTAGTTGTTAAATAATCTTAATAAGATGTCAACAGCAGAAAAATATTCTCAATCTTCAGCAAGGTCTTCAGGTAATGAAACATTGATTTTTTTTAACCTCTAAAACCATTGTGTTTACTATAGAGGAAGCAAATGAACACAAATGAAAAATATTTATTTCCAAGGGCACAATCTATTTTCAGATACTTAACTCAATATTTAAAATTATTTATAATATCTTTACTTTCCTTAGTTAGTGTTTAATTTGTACTATTACCTTTTTGAGTAAAAATATTGATTTCATTCTCAAAGCAAGTCTTAGATCAAGACTCTAACTTCAATTAAGTCATTAAAGTAATTATAGTTTTGGAAGTATATTAATATATTTTAGTTAGAAAATACTTTATGAATCCAATAAACATGGTATAAAAATGTATTGGCCTTACGTTTACTTTTATCCTTTTATTTATTTAAATATTAATGCATTTAAAATTACATTGATATTTGGGTAAAAGTTTTGTAATCTTCATGAGAATTATTCCGAATCCGAGGTCTCTGTTCATCCAACTTGAACTTTTTAGCCTCTGATCTGAACATTAAACCAAACAAAAAGAAAAATGTCTGATGTTTACTAAGTTGGAAGAAAAGTGCCAGCCCACTGACTACAGAATCTTATTAAAGAAGAGTTAAACACCTCATGTTGAAGAAATAGCATTGTGATTTTTAGTGAGAGGTGCAGATTAGCTGAAGTGAGGTGTTTTCAGAAACTTTAAATATTGAAAAATTTCTAGAGTGTCCAAAGTTTGGAAACTATTACTGCAAAAGAGAATTTTCTCAGTAAATTCAACAAATGTTGGGCATTTTTATCTATTCTTGCCTCTAAATAAAAGCAATTTTCTCTGTGTTTGAAGATAATAAGCATGGCAACTTCACAGAGTTTTTTGGCTTTATTTTGTATTCTAATAAGAGTTCTATACATGCTGTTTTCAGTTCCTGTTTTGACAATGCAAGTCCAACAGATTAGTTAACTATTATTGAGTAAAAAACTATCACAAAATTCAGTGACTTTAACTGAGAGTTATTTATTACCACCCACGAGTCTGCAGGACTTCAGAGTTTAGCTAATGTAGGCTGGGCTTGACTGGACATCTCAGCTGCAGACCACATTGTCCGGGGCCCCTCTGCTTCTCACTCTTCCTCTGGGGGTTGGTTGGGGGCAATTTTGTTCTTTCTGCCTGTCTCTCATCTTCCTTCTTGCCTTAGGAAAGCCAAAAAAAAAAAAAAAAAAAAATCTTCTCATGATAACAGCAAAGGTTCAAGAAAGCAACTAGAAAACTGCATTTCAACTCACATTACATTGACCAAAGTAAGTCATATGGCCAAGTCTAAGGTTAAATGGTGGAATTTCAAAATTGAACTGTAAAGATTGTGGATACTGGAAGCAATGAAGAATCAGGGCCTATGTTAACCTGAGAGAATATCTGATATATTGCCTTAAAAATCATTCATGTTCCACTTACTATTTTATGTCAGTGTTTTCTGATGAGGGAACTAGTGTTGACCCACCAAGTTATCAAACATATCCCCTTACGAGCAGGTCTAGCTTTTATAGAAATTATAAATTTATTTTGAACTATGGTTCAAACTATTACTCAATAATCCTGATTAGGTGGCCAAATTTTATGAGAGATTCAGTTTTTAATACTTTTCAGAAGAAAGGATCTTATAATCCATTTGGGGCAAAGAATATCAGGAAGTAATGAATTGACAAAAAAACAATTATCTCTGTATAATTGAGGTGGTAGGAGGCATGAACTTCTAAGGAAGGTCTGTCTCCTTGCATTTAGAACTTAGTCTGGTTTCAGTGATAAGAATTGCTCTCCCTCTGCTACAGAGAGTGGGAGAGAAACATTTACTCCAAGTCAAACGCAAAGACAAAGTGAAATCACTTCAGAGATAGTAATTCCGATGTTTAAAATATATGTGGAGAATGTTAGAATAAAATGTTCCTTTCAAGATTTAGTAATGATTTTCAAATTTAAATATATTGCACAATAAAGTTTGAGTTGTAAACACTCCTTTTTCTGCTTGATAAAATGTTGCAAATGCCTGAGATATTTTTACATTTTTAGTAAATTATTTTTATTGCTGAGAGTTTTGGGGCTGCAGATGTCTGAATATGAACAGAATGCTTATGAGCATGTTATAAACACCTGAAGAGAGAGGGTTTACAGTGACAACGCATGAGGAATCTCAACGCTGGAGCTAATATCCGGCAGCGGCAGCCATTTCACGCACTTGTGCCACGGTGACAGTGTGAGTTCACGGGATCTGCCTGGGTAGCTGCTAACATATTATCTGTCACATCTAAGTCACAGTTGTAATTATTCACACGACATTGATTTTTCTCAAACTGAAAGAAGTATTTATCACTTTTCTATCAGGGTAGGGTGGATTTAAGCACATATGTGAACACTCGGATTATAACTGGAAATCAGAGCGCTGGGATCTGGGATCTAGTATTTGTTCCTCCAACGTCTATCTGTGGAATCTGTGGCAAGTCCGTTTCTCAAGTTCTTCATCTATATAAGGAGAGAGTGAAAAAAGAACATTTCTCAGATTATTTCCATCTCTAATATGCAATAAATTTATGATAACTCAAGGGGCACCCATGGGAAGTCCATAGAATTAATGCTTCAAATATTTAGGGGGAAAAAAACCCATAAAAAATTCATTTGTTTATGAGAAAAATACAAGAGAGATTTTCTTATGGCCCTTGAATTAGAATTTAATATTCTACAATAATCACCTTCTTTGGTAATTGATACAAAAGGGAAAGATTGTAGAGTCATAGAATTTGAAGATTAACTGAATCATTTCTCATTTTTTGGTGGATAAGAAAGGTAGTCACTGTGTCTTCTGACTCTTCTCACTGAACTGGAGATGTCATCTGTGCTACTGGTACTCGGGCTGGCACATTCGGGTATGCAGGTCGTATGCCGCACAATTCCAGAGGATGCAATTTCTTCAGTCTCTGACATGAATGTTCTTCAAGTTGTGCAGTACAAAGCCTACTTCACTGTACTTGGAAGCCGTGCAAGATAATAGTTTAAAAACTGCATTTCTGAGTACATGACCTCACAAGAATCTGCTGGGATAAAATGGAAGCAGAGCTATCTTGATGGGTGTGTAACATGCCAGCTGCACTTAGAAGGGCCCCTACTTGGTTTGAGGCTCTGTTTTCACTACCTTGGAATTCTTATAAATTTTTGAACAATGAATCTCATCTTTTCATTTTGCACTAGGTAACAAAAATTATGTAGCTGGTGCTGGGTAGAGGCACCGGTAAAGGCAGGAATGTAAAGAGAAGGAAATAATTATTTTTCAACTTGTGACATCCAAGACAGAATTTTTACAATAATTGGCTTGAAAACCAGGGTTGGGAGAGAACAAAATAATTTCCTACTTTACTTTAGTATGTTAAAGACCAAGCCAGCAGGACTCAAATTATTCAGTTTCTCTATAAATGCAAAGGAAACACCACTTCCAAATATGAGCACATTTTTTGTCAATATTGTTTGACATGTTTATTGTCAATATTTGTAACTATTCTTATTCTAATCTGTCTTTGACTTTGCAATGTAAGTGATAACTTACTTGAGACAGAGAATACTTTGAGTTTATTTTTGGCATAAATTTACCTGGATCTTCCCTACTTGACTTAATCCACAGATGTCAAGCCAAATAAAAAAAGTTTTTAACATGATTATTCCTCATATTGAAAAAACGACCATGTGTTTTTAACATGAGTGTACATGATGCTATAATATGCAACCAATATATAAACAACTACACTCCCACATGAAAGAAAAACACGACTACAGTTTAGTGAGGGAGGTGGGAGAGGGAGGGGCAGGGGGAGGAGGGAGAGTGGTGAGATCTCAGCTGATGTGCACAATCTGAGGGTGTTCAGCACACCCCCTGGTGAAGGGCTTAACTACAACTTGAACCTTATCTTAGAAATGAAAACAACATAACCTAAACATTTATACTATCATATCAATCTGAAATAAAAAAAATAATTTAACATGAGTGTATAAAGTAATTAAAATCCATTTTCTCGGTTGGTTTGAACATTACCTTTAATTTTTTTTTTTTTTTTTTTTTTGGCCTGAGATAATCTAAAAGTGAGGATACTTCAGTTGACCATATTGAGTTGTAAAATGATACATTAACATGGCCAGCTCAAACAGTTTGTGATTCAAAGTAGTTTTTAAGTTGGACTTACTTATTTTAATCAGTCCTTCAAGTTACATTTTAGGAATGACTAATATTAGTTATATTTCTCAAGAGGAATTAGCTATGATTATAATACCTGAATTGCTTCTGTTGGGAATGGAGCAGTCTGCCTCCTATGTTAGCTGAGAGGAGAGAGAGAGAGAGAGAGAGATAACAGCGATGATAGGTTAAGCAAATTATTGGCTCTAAACCAGCTCTGGTATGATTGACATTGATGTTTTAGGCTGGATAATTCTTTGTTGTGTGTCTCAGAGGTGTCCTCTGTATTGTCAGATTTTTAGTGGCATCCCTGACCTCTACACACTAGATGCTAGTGTCATGCCTCTTCCTCAGCTGAGCTAACCAAAAATGTCTTCAGACATTGCCACATGTCTCTTGTGGACATGGAGTGTGTGTGTGTGTGTGTGTGTGCAAATCACTTCCAGTTAAGACTCACTGGGCTAGACTGAAGGAAGAATATCTGACAGGACCTCTTCTCCCTGCCTAAAGTCTACAAGCAGGACAAGTGGTCCTCCTGGTTCTTTCCACCGGCCGATACATGGATACTGCATTTGAAACGTGGACGAGGTCACTGGCTATGATAGTTGAGCTAGACTGTATCCCAGAATGCTCCCAGAATTGTATTTCTGTGTGTTTGGGGGACAGGTAGAAATTGTCCAACTAGAAGTAGCTCCAGTTCACCTGTTCTATTTTATTTACATGTGAGCAGCTAATATAGTACATGACCAGGATCTAAAGAGTGCTGATCTATAAATGCACTGAGTTGACACCATATCAGCACAAGTTTTCAGCTTTGTTAGTGATTAAAATAACAGGTCTATCACCTGGAGTTTTGGCCCTACCTACATTGCTGTTCTTTATTTAAAGAATGTTCATCTCAGAATATTTGGAAGGATTTGAATGCTCTTTAGACATTGGAACACCGGAGAACTTGAACAGATAGCCCAAATAAAAGTGAAATTGTTTTTGTTCTAAGACTTAAAACAGCCACAATCAACACTAACTGTGTCTAGTCGCTTAGAAAATTTGAATTATTTGCCCCACTCTCATTCATTCCAAGTCTTCAACAATTAGAATGCCTTTTAGTTCCTAGCAGTATCATTTATCTTTTAATGATATTTATCTTTTAATAGCTATTACTATTGATGGTTGGTTCTGTGTTTCTCTGACATTGGACAACATTCTGGCTAAATCATTTTTAAAAACCTTCCTATCTAAAAAGAGAAGAAAGGAGGTATAGATCTCTTTAAGCTTTAATGTAAGGAGTTTTTCTATAAAAATAACATTTTTCAAAGATTTAATCTGTGAATGGGGAAATGATTGTACACCACTTCTATTCCTGAGAAGAATGCATATACCTTACATTACTCAACCAGCTACACTGAAATATTTGAGTAGCTGCTTCCATCCTTGGGGAAAAATACTTTCAAATAGTTAAGGCAAAATAGTGTAACATAATTACTCGAATATCCCAGATTCAGACAAAAGCATGCTATGTAATTCGACTTTTTCCTAGGTTTTGTTCTTTTTTCATTTTACTTATTTTCTTTGTAGCATACATTTTTGTTGTTTGTTTTTGTTTTGTTTTTTGGCCGGGGCTGGGTTTGAACCCACCACCTCTTGTATATGGGGCCAGCGCCCTACTACTTTGAGCCACAGGCTCCGCCCTGTAGCATACATTTTAAATAAGGTTTTACTGTATCTTCAAAGCCTTGGCTAAAATGTTTACTTCAAAATATAGAATGTGCTTCTTGATATGTGAATGGTACATCTTTATTTTTCAAAGAAAATACAGATAGGGAAGTCGAGATACTTACTCAAGTGTGTAAAGAAGCCCTGGGAGCTCTGTTAGTGCCGCTTTCTTGTGTTTGGCATCACCCCACTGGCCCAGCCCTTCTGGAAGTGGCATGAAGAAGGGCAAGTCGGAGCCTGCCGCTCTCTGCTTGACAGACCTCCAGGTGTGCCTCACCTTCCACACTCTGTGTTCCACCACAATGTCTAAATTAGGGTCGCACAACTGAAACAGGCCAGGAAGCAGAGACACTACACGTAAGTAAATTTGGTTGAAAGATAAGACTCCATCTTAAAAAAAAAAGAAAATAATTACCCATAGATGATTTTACTTGGTTTCTTTAGACTAAGAAGCAGATATTGCAAACTTGAAGTCCACAGTTCCTTTCCCTCATCTGGCATTAATACACTATTCTTGGATTCCTGTCATTCTTCAGTATTGTTTACTCCAGAACAAATCTTAAAATATATCGTATCAGAATGCCCATGAAAATGGGAAAAAGGAGAGACTGAGTCTCCTTTACTCTTGGTTGGACTATAAATTGCCTCCTTACAAAATTATCTGGGTAAAATATATATATATGCTTTATTAACCAGAAGTTCCAATCCCAGCTACTTATTTACTAGATATAAAATATTAGTATTTAAAGACATCTGCATAAGAAATTTATCACATCATTGTTTTTGGCAACCAAGAGCTCTAGACAACCTAAAGAGTTGTCAAAAGCAGAATAGTTGAACAAATTAGGCAATTCACATTCTAAAATACTAGTACCTTTTTAAAAGGACATAGGTCTATGTGAATTGACTTGGAAAGAGCTCTACAATCTTTGTAAAATGAAAAGGCAATTTATAAAATACAATATAGTATCATCCCATTTGATGTTAAATCCTTCTATTTGTATGTGTATTTTTAATAAGGAAGAGAAAATGTGGGTGAATATATCTCAAATTAGCAGTAGGTAAATCAAAGGAAAAGATACACTGTGTGGTGATGTGTCTAAGAATTCAAGTAATGTACACCTTAAGGCAATGGTCACGAATGTACACCTTACATTCCCCTTATCATTGGCTGGCCTCTAGGCGAGCTTTAAATATGCTGATGACAACAAAGCCAGAGAATTCCTCAATAACTTTGTGGAGCAATGCTCCTTTAACCACTTTGGATGACTATATGAATAAGGAAACAAAAACCTGAATGTTTTTAAAGTCTCTAGAATATTGTTTGGTCTTTTGACTATAACATCCTTGATTTAGGCTAAGTAACATATGTGGGTTTTGGCTTTCTAGCCTTGATATCCTAGAAATTAGCTCGGATTGGACGCTGAGCAAGCCAATCCACAGTGCCCTTCAGAAGAGGGCTCCTCTCTTTTCTCTCCAGACACACCCTTACTTTCTGCACTCTCATCTCTCATCACACACACATACAGAAATTATTTTGTTAGTTACTGAACTATTAATGCTTAACGCAGGACCTGATATATTACAAATGACCTGATACATTATAAATGTTCAATAAATATTTGGTTATTGAATAAATAAATAAATGCCTCTCTACAATTTCAGGAATTTTATAAGGGCTGCTTAAAATTCTGTCCTTGGCATATTTCAGTATGAAGGTCTTTGGAAGCTTGGAAAGGATTTTAGCACCTAGGCATGTGATGAAGGGTACTCTGAGGAGGGGAGAGGTGTGACTGAAGACATGGCAACTAGGATGGGGAGCATCCCTGAGAACCACTGAGGGGGAGGATGACCAGAGTCTCAGGGTAGAAAAGATAATCTGGGAGGAAGTACAGTATAAGGAGAGATTATGGACAAAAATGTGGACGAGAATGGTACTGCATCGCAGAAACTTCAAATAGATTTAGCAATTGTTCAAAAGAGGGGCACAAAAGACATTTTTGACAAAATAGAAAAGTAGCAGTGGGAAGAGAAATGTTTCAGAGAGGTGGGAGAGGCTCCAAAGGGGGTAGTACCGTATTCTGCAAAGAGGTCACCTAAAATGAGATGGAGAACAGCACATTGGCCTTGTGGATTTGCTGGCTGATCCCTGAGGCCAAGGTTTTAATAAACCAATGGGCATGGAATAATGTGGTACCCGTGATACATTAAGAAACTGGGGCTACACAGATCGATTATTTGGTGAATATTTTTCCTTTATGGAGGGGACGCACAAAAGCAGGCTCACGAGCTCCCTGGGCCTCATACATACGTGTCCTGGAGTTCTGCTGTGCATCAGAAGTGGGGTCTGGCACTTCCTAGATACCAACTGTGGCTGGAGTTCCTACTTCTGCCTTCGAGGCCTTCCCAGATGCCTTTCAAAATGCATTATATGTGGTATACTCATGGTTTATTTAATCTTCAAAATAACATCCGTGACATAGGTACTCTTGTTGGTAACTTATGTGTAGCAAGAGTCACAGCTTGAGTCTAAACTGGGATTGAGAATTGTGTATGCTTTGTGCATGTGAAAAACAAGGAGACTGGAGGTCAGAGAGGCCCCTTTACCTGAGGATGGGTGAGTGTGAGGCGAGGAGCTTCCTCTAAGGGCAGAGTCCAAATGTCCTTTGTGGAGAGTGTACAGGAATACAGGAATGATTCTGGGGATAGCTTGGTGTCCACTGGATGGTCCCTAGTTTAATTTCCATGTGTTCCTGCCAAGTCCTAGAGAATGGGGGTGTGTGTGGCAAGAACAGCTAATGGAAGTGGAAAGATTTGCTTCCTTCAAGTCCCCATGTTACCAGCATTATCAATGGATGGTTCCTGCGAGAGAAGCAGCGGCATAGGCAGTAACAGAATTGGTGATGGGGATGCACTGGCATTTGAGGCAGAGGCATCTTTTTGTTGATTTTCATCTGTGGCTTTGGCTTTGGCAATCAGCCTTGCTACAGATACGCCTTATCTTTAGTCTTGGGCATTGCAACCTTACAGCTTTTGGAAGGCACCAGTGGGTAATGTGGGCATAGATGTAACTTTTGGAATACAGAGAATACAGATATCACTTCTGGGGGTGGGAGGGGCAGGGAGAGACATGGTGGGATGCCGGTGACAGATGGGAAGCGTAGGTCCAACACTGTGCACTGGAGGACTTTAGAAGCACTTGATAGAGATGGTGCTTCTACAAGGCAGCTCAGAGGTGTGGCCGTAGAGCTGCTACTTTATATCAGTTATTTTTAGTCTACATTTGCTTATCTGGGGGTATAGCAAATAAAATAAGTTTATGTGAAAACTGAGGCTCAGAAAACTAAACTGAACTTGTACAAAATTCTATACATAGCCAATGAATTGCAAGTTTCTTTGATCACTCATGTGACTGTTTCCAAATCTGAGGCAAAGGAGTAGCTGTCAGGGGAGAAAAAAGATCAGTTATCTAAGATAATCAATAGCAGAGTCCTGGGTACATCTGGAGAAGATGGGAGTAGAATGTAGCTGGATGAATTGATTTAAAACATTTGGAAAAATGGGATGTGAAAAGCTCAGGCAGAAGTTTTTCAGGCAAAAGATTATAAACATTGAATTAGGTAACAAGAAAGCTCACTGAATCGGCACACAAAGTAATTGGTTAAATAAAGACATCTGGAGCAGGATGGCAGTGAAGCAAGAAAATGGAAGGTAGTTTGGAGATAAACCAGTAGTATGTTGTTGGTGGGGCCAGATGGTTTTTTTCCCCTCCTTTACTTGACATATGTCTTTTTAAACCACAATGCCAAATATTGCACACTTCAACATGTTATATTTGTTTTTGTAAATACCTAGGGATTTTAAAAGTACATCTGTCACAGCAAATGATTCAAAGACCATCAGAATGATGTGTTTCTAATGGCTCAACACAGCTTGTATCCACCTTCTCATATAAATCCAGATCTTATGCTTTTGAGGACATATTTGTGGCCACAACAACAGCAACAAGGACAACAAAAAATGACTAAGCATGATTTTCTAGAGTGACAGGAAATATTACCCGGTAAACTGCCACCACAAATATCTTTCTCCATGCTTTTCTTCTCGAGTTAAGACATGAAGGTAGGTCATTTCCATGGCGAGGGATGGGGATACGTGATCCTCTGCTTTCCCATTCCTCTGAAGGTAATCACATCTGTATGAATGATGAGAATGTCTCGGTTTACAGGGATCCTTCTCATTTATTTTCAGAGTGTAACTTCAGCCTGTGGAATGTCCTTGCTCATAGCCTGAACTACCCAGGGGCGAAAATGGTTGCTGATGCCATGGAGTTCGAGGAAGGCACCAAGGAAGAGCCTACTCAACCCCAAATATATTTTACTCTGGCTGGTTAGTTTTTTAGAATCAATGATTGTCATTGTTTTCCAGAAAAACAAAAGATTCAGCAAATGAAGATATATTCTGATAAAAATATGTCATTTTTTTCTCATTTCAGAATACATTGTTTATTCACCAGGAACTCAGGATACAAAGTGTTTGGATGCAAACATTATGTATTTAAATTCTCTCTGGCATGAACGTGAACAAGGATAGAGAATCACTTGGTTAGTGAAACATCTTAGTTAGTGAAAGATCTTAAATCATCTTTAAACATCTTTAAACAAAGATGATTGTGGGCTCTGTCGTTTCCAGAATTTGCTGATAGTATTGTTACATATTAATAGTATGTATGGTGCAACTGGCTAGACTCTGAGCAAGCTGTTGTCTTCTGATTACTATTCTAGGAAAAATATCTGCTCAAAAGCATTCTTTAATGTAGATTGATGCCACATTGTTTTCTCATTAACTTCTCAAACACTGAATATTTGGTGAGAACTGAGAGTACTTAAAATTTACATTATTATTATCATTTATTTACTCAAAAAGTATTTACTATGAAATTACTAAAGGGAAGACTTATAAACAAAAGAACAAACGTGCTGAGTTTCCTGTCTTTGAAAATCTCAGAGTTTAGTTGAAAGAAGACATAAAAATTCCTAAAATAATAAAACAAAATAAAATAATTAGGTCTTACAAGAAGTAGCCTAGATTACCTACACACTGCATTATAGGAACACAGACCAAGACTGACTAATCACCCGTAGCATCAATTAGCAAAGATTCAAAGAAATCACGTTTAAGTTGAGTGAGTGAAAATTTTCAAGGAGCAGAGAAGTGTGGATACATAGGAAGAGGGAGAGAGCTCATCAAGGTAGTAGTACTAACCAGCCCATCGTTCTTCTAAGTCATCACTATGTGGGGGCTGGGAAATGGCCAACCCAATGGGTAAATTTCACCGGGCTGGAACATGAAGTCTTTTCCAGGGAGAATGGTGCATCATGGCTGGAGGCCCTGCACATTAGGAAGGCACTGGGAAACTGGGTGAGCAGCTGGCATGAAAGAAAGGATGCCGATGGCAGGGCGAGGGAAACCAATGAAAATAAATTTTGCTGCCTTAATAATTTTTCTTATCATCAGGCCTAATCAATTTCAGTCAACCTAAGCCCATATATCCAAATTAAGATGACATTAAAAATATGGAAAGATCAAAATCAATACCTATGGCTCTACTAAAGAGCTATAGTACTCAGCATGTACCATAAAGGGTGTCAAGATCCAACTTTAGGCCTTTTGAATTCTATAAAGTGATGAGCTTTGAAAGCATGCTGTGTCTGTGCCAGAATTTTAAGAAATTGTGAAAGTTAGAGCCTCTTTCTAGTAGATGGTGTTAGTTTATGAAGCCTTTTTTTTTTTTTGCTTTGAGCTTTTTGGATTGTATTTGCTTTATAGATATGAAAGGTCACAATGAGGTCATGAAGATTGTGAAAGGCAACCACTAACTATGGGCAGGTTCTCAGAGAAAGTGTGAATAGGAAGATATTGCTAAGGCATTGTCACAAAATATGCTCTCAAATCTCTACATTTCAGAAGTGATACTTAGAAGCCAAAGGAAGCTTGCATTTCTTGGAATCAACAGAATTGCTAGAAGCTTCTCTGTAATAATAGACAAATATGAATTTGTTCTAATTAAAATTTTTTTAACATGAGAATTTGGCTACATGTATGAAAAATAAATGAAATAGAAAACAATTTGTGGTTTCACTAGAGGTAAAGGAACTTTCCTAGTAGACAACATGACACTGTTATTATTCAGAGGGATAGAGAGGAATCTGTGTTACAGAGTATCCTGTTTTCTGAATAATATAACTTCTATATCCTTTTTTATAAAGGGAATTTTTGACAAGGCTACCATTGAATTAACCTTAGTTTCTGAAAAAGGATGTCCTACTTTATTGAGAAGTCTGAGGAGAAGACTTTGAAGTAGAGGGCTTTCCCTAGGCCCTGGGAGTTATACCATGAGGCTCAAGTCTCCTTCTCAAATCTTCACAACAGTCCCATTCTGCATGAAAGGATGCTGAGCTTATGAGAGCTGGACTAACTTGGCAGAGGTTAATCTGAACCTACCCCTGCCTCCCTCTAATGCTCCACTTCTTGGTCCCATCCTGTGGTTTGCCCATGACAATTCACTCTTCTTTTTAGAACCTGACCCTGCTAGATGACTTCTGTTGATATCTAGGTAATGGGCAATCCTGACAAGTGAGAGAACTTGAGGAGTGGCCAGTAAGCCTCTCCCTGATGAATGAGGACTCGGGCAGCCTCCTGAGGTCCACACCAACGTGCAGTATGTCTTAAAAGCTTTACATACAGTAACTCAATTTCACAGCAATCCTGTTAGGTAAATGTGATTAGTATCAGTTTCATTTTAAAGATAGTTTTCCCAGGTTCACATAACTAGTAATTGCTGGAGCCAGCATTTGAAGGTAGGTTGTCTGACTCCAAAGCGTGTATTTTTTCACCGTCATGCTATGCACATATGTACATTATATATATATATGTTCATACAAAAATAGGTATATTCATACATGCACATAAACATATGCAAATATAGAAAATTGTTTCTATTTCCTTTACCGGTAGCTACTTAACCAGTTCTCAATACTTCAGAGATTGCTTGGCTATTTCATTGATTTCTGTATCATCTTGATTTTCTCACAGTATTTTCTATTAATCTTATGAAAATGCCATCAGAACAAATACTTAGACACAATTTGGAGAAATTTAAGGCCATTTATTTAGTAAATAGTTAACAAGCAACTACTTTGTCCAAGGCATTTTTTTCAGGAAATGACAGAAAAATAGAAAGGTATCAGAGTCTCTGACTTTGAATTGCGTAACATCTAAAAGGAAGATCAGATGAGAGCTAGAGTAAGAGAAGGGCCACAGGGAAGGTACACACAAAATCGGGGCGATACAGTGAGGCAGTAATCACATCACACAGCAGAGATTAGGAAAAGGGCTTCAGGGTGGCACTGCCATGTCAGAAAGATTTTGGCAGCAAAATCAGATGTGCACTCTGCTGTGGCCACACTGCCAAGTTCCCAGTTTCTTTTTCCTGAACATCTCTGTCAGAGTCCCTTTTTTAACATGCTTGTAGCTCCTAGGGATTTTGTTTTTCTTGCACTTACTGGAATTGCAATTTTATGGAAATCTGTGTGGTATTTGATTAACGTCTATCTCCCCGCTTGGCTTGCAGGCTCCATAGGACAGGGACTACACTGGTTTTGCTTGTGTTTTAATTTCTCCTGTCTAGCTAAGTGCCTGGCTCAGGAAAAGTACTAAATAAATATTGCATGTGCCAATAAGGCAAGGGGCTGCTGTGGGGAGAGAAACTGTGAATTAAGACAGAGATGTAGTGTAGAAGGGATACCCTAAAGGAACAGCCAATTTAGAGGGAGCTACAGCTGGGGTCACAGTGACCTTGAACACCAGGGTAAAGGGCCTATAGTGCACTCTTAGAGAAAGACCATTAGAGTAGCAATATGAGCACAATTACAGGCTTACCAGGGCAGGGTAGAGGATGGATTAACAGGAACATCCATATGGCCCCAGAGGGGTCTCCACTCAAAATCATGGTCCTTTCTCCCACTATAACATAAACTGCCAAAGGATGAGGCCTATGGCACAGCATTCCTTTATTCTCTCCCCTCTAGGCTGCATGCTTTGAGTCTTCTTTATAAATTTACCAAAGACAAAACTATTTATCCCAACCACCTGTCACTTAAGCAAGTAGAGATTTGAATTTTTCACCCAAGGGGCCCTTGTTACAGTAGGGCAGCATTTATGTCAAGGTGGAGAGAAGAGATTGGATGTCTCCTCTGCAGACCATGCAGGTTGCTGTGAGAACACCTTCCTTTCCGTCACTGTTACATTTACCTATTCACTGGTTGGTTCAAGCATGGGATAACCAGTACTTTTCTAATACTAAAAAACAAGACAGGGAGCCCAAGTCTGCTTTTTTCTAAACTTGAAGTCAGAACAGAAATCCTGGACAGGGCCACTGTCACTGTTTATATTGTTTGTTATCATAAGCGGGCGTAGGAGGGACCAATAGTAAAGGTTACATGAATTATTCAATGACCAGAGGACTTAGAGCACTGTAACAGTGCGCTTTATAATTTTCACTGATGACCTTCCCTGTGTCACTAATTTGAGATTCAGGGTTGATTTCTTATTTATAAAGACCGTTTTCTGGGGCAATGGAAGCCTGTACGCACAGAAAATAGCAACCTGCAAATGCCAGGCATTTGAACCATCCCTGAAGGACTACTACTGAAGGAGGAGAGACTGAAGACATAGAGGCAAATTAGAAACCTGGGAGCCTAAATAATAGCTCAAACACTACTGAGCCTGGAAAGGAAGAAATAAATGTGAAAATGTTCATTGACAAAGAGCAGGCGAAGTTTGCTAGTTGGTGTGATATGGCCAAAAAAGATTTAAAGGATGCAGAGATGATTCTAGTATTGTGAGCCAGAAGACGCTGGTAACATTGATAGAACATGAGGGCAGAAGAAGGTGCACACTGAAATGAGACGATACTGACCCTGAATTGGGTCAAACTGAGTTCAAGATCATGGGGGGTTGGAAGATGACACACCTGAGCAGGTGGCTGCCAGTGTTGTTCTGGACTTAAAAATAAGAGACTCTCTCCAGGCCAAGTAGAGAGCTTCAGACAAACCATAGGATGAGAAGAGAAGTGACCTGACAGTTTAACACAGGTAATTGGATGCTGCAATATTTACAAGGAAAGGTCAGTTTAAGAAAGAAGCTGGAAGCCTCAAGTTCTATTTAGAGGATCTGTCCAGCTGTGTAAGAGGAATGTTAAAGTCCCCTGTTATTACGGTATTATTGGATATCATATTGCTCAGACTGAGTAGGGTCTGTTTTAAGAATTTGGGAGCATTTAAATTGTGTGCATAAATATTTAGAATTGAAACATCTTCTTGTTGTATTTTTCCCTTGACCTCTATAAAGTGACCATCTTTGTCTTTTTTGGCTTTAGTTGCTTTAAATTCACATGTATCTAAAAATACAATTGCAACTCCTCCTTTCTTCTGAATTCCATTTGCCTGAAAAATTGTCTTTCATCCCTTAACTCTGAGTTTTAATTTGTCTTTTGAAGCCAGGTGTGTTTCTTGCAGACAGCAAATGGAAGGCTTGAGTCTTTTAATCCAATCAGCCAATCTATGTCTCTTCAGTGGGGAATTCATTTATTGAGATAATTGATAAATGTGGTAGTACTCTATTCATCTTATGTTGTGAGAGTCCATTGCTTACTTTTATCGTTTGCATTAGTGTGGAGGTTAGGTTCTGTTCTTTAATTTCTGAGTTCTTACTTTGCTGCTGATCCATTGTGATGGTCAGTGTGTAGAATAGGTTGAAGTATTTCCTGTAGAGCTGCTCTTGTTGTGGCAAA
>CAUYPK010135347.1:0-14197 GCA_963574355.1 Loris lydekkerianus
ACAGGTTATTTGATTCGGTGATTGTGATTTAGCTTGATTACCTGTTAAGCTATGGTTTTCTGCACTTTATTTAAAGTTTTAAAGTTGTTGTTGCTAGTTCACAGTTTTTCTTTAGCAATAAATATGGAAAAGCATTAAATCCTACTGATTCCTCAATTATTGTAATTGTTTTGGGTATATATTTTTATTTTTGAAATTTACCAGTGGCTGCTGCATTTTCCACCTTGGCTTATACTCGAGTCACTAAGTTTTCCCAGTTTTTAGGGTAAAATTAAAGGGGTCGGCTTATACTCGGGTCAGCTTATACTCGAGTATATACGGTAAACTTTTCATAAAAATTCACAAACTGATCTTAAATATCAAATGACATAGCAAAGACGCAATAATAGCCACAAATTTTTAATAGCCAAGTAGAAGAGTTGGAAGGAGGAGATGGAGGAAGAGAAATAGAAAAAAGGAAAGTGATGGGTCTATGAGATTTGAGAAAATTATTCACCTAAAAATCTAGACCCTATAGTCATAGAAATTGAGAACACATGTAATACTCTTTATAGGCTATGATGATGTCATTTAGATCAAATAAGAGAAGAGAAAGCCTAGAAATATACTCATATTAATGGGGACTTGACATGATAAATCAGTAAGGAGAGAAGACTACATGGTATTCGAGAATTTGGGAAATCAGAATATTTATCCTTGCTTTCCATGATTTCCAAAAATAAATCTTTATGAATTAAAAATGTAAATGTAAAAGTCAGGACTTTAACACTTTTAGAAATTCTAGAGGAAACACGTATATGGATAGGAAGAGAATTCTCAAAAGTAAAAGGCAAACTTTATGGAAAAAAATAATGGAAAATATAGTTTCATGACCTTGGAATATAAATGGATTTCTTAACAAGACTCAAAAAGCACAAAGCATAATGTGGATGATAAATTTTATTACAAGCAACAAGACATCATAAATAAAAAAATTTCAAAACAATGATTAGAAGATATTTTCAAATCATACACCTTATAAAGTATGTTTATTCTAATACTATTAATAGGAAATACATTAGGTAGTCTTTAATGATTAAAATGTTAAGACTACATTTAAGTTGCAAAATTAAATTTTTATAAATAAGATTACTGTTGAGATACCCCAAACCCTTTCTAGTATTATATGAAAGTGATGTAGACTAAATTGGTTGAAAGGAGGGTCCTAAAGGCAAAACCCAAATTCACATTAAGACTTCTTGGGAATCAGGTGATTTCTTAAGTTAGTAATTTGTTACATATTTTAAAAGGTTGGCTTCCATTGATTCAAGCTACAGTAGAAAATAAGATAAGATATTTTTAGAAGGTAGCATTTAATATTGAGATGGTGGGATATTACATGGGAAACATGCTAATAAATGTTGATAAACTAATAAAATACTTTTACATGCCCTATAAAATAGCAACCATTATTATGAGAATCCAAAGGCACTTATTAGCTAAGATATGGAGATATATTATCTCTATTTAAACAATAAATTATGGTCCTCCTATGGATCTGTCATAGACAAAGTGGGCATCATGGGAAAAGGAAAGATGTAACGTATGGAGCAATTGTATTTCAAATTGCTTTCCTACAGAGTACTACAAAACATTACAGGTCCATTGCTCACAAAATGCCTATCTTCTTAAAATTACAATATTAAATAATCTTATTTTCTATGACTCATACACTTCCTAGAAATGTAATATATTGGTTGAAGCATTATTGGTCAAAGCAAAACAAACAAAAAAAAAAAATTACCTGTCTCACATAAAGTATTTGCAGCTTGGTTTCCTTAACCATCAATTCAGCCAAGAGTATTTGCTAAGGATCCACTTGCAGGATTCTGCTCCTGCGGCTCCAGGAGGTATTCTGCATTTCATTCTCCAGGCTTCCAAGTACGTTTTTCATGTTAATAACTAGAGTATTTTCATCTCAAATTTATGTTTGAAAGAGTGTTTGGGAAGCAGCACAAAGACTTCAAACGAGTGAAGTTTGTTACCAAAATTTATGGAAGGGTAGCGTGGCATCTTCCTCTGTGTGTCTGGCAAAACTGTCAATAGGATAATTCAGTGGTTATGCTAGTTTGTCTTCTCAAGACATTTTGATGATGAAAGTGATAGATGTCTTAAATGCCACATAAGATTCAAGCTGTTGTACTGCCTAAGAAATAAAGGCTCTGACAGCAATCCTGGGCTTTTTTTATCTTACACATATCAAATGGAATCATAGAAGAATCTTGCAAAGTTGTTTTAGCATGTCTCTCAGCGAAGACACATGTCCCATTCTAAAACTTGTGTCTTTAATTTACACTTTTAAAGAATGATAGGGGAATCCCCATTCCTTTTATACATCTTTGCTTAGAACACCACTATCGCTGGAAGTGTACTATTTAAACTTCTTCTTACCCTTGTAGTATATAGTCATTCCTATAATTCTAAAAACGGAAAGTGACCAACACTACCTACATACCCAACACACTCAGGCTGTTCATGTCATTATGAGATAACAGGAAGTAATTATACAGATAATTAAGAAAACACATAAGGTATCTGAACATATAAACTATTTGTTTCTAACTTAACTCACAAAACCAGTTATTGAATGTATTAAGTTAGCTACATAAAATCACTTTGTACTTCACTTTATAATGTGTAATGTATAGTGTATAGAGAGTTCCAAGAAAACTGTGACATACAGATTTCCCATTTATAAACACATTTATATTGCCTTTAATACAATTATTAGGACAAGTGAAGGAAGAAGACTATACAAAAATACACACATATATATGCCCTTAGAATTCTCTTAAAATTAAAAAATTACTATAAAAAGAATATATACATAACTATTATTGAATTGATTTTAGAATAGTTTGAAACACCTATAGATTAAATCTAAAAAATACAAAGGAAAGCCGCTTTCTTTATTGTACACAATTATACAACAAGCTGTGATGAACAATTGTAGTTGATATACATACTATTTTATTTATAGTAATAATAATATAGCCAATAGTAATGAATGTTTATCATAACATAGAAGCTTGACTTCATAGTCAAGGACATATTCTCTCTTCTCTTTTTTCCCTAATTTTTCAAAATTTCAGATTAATGTGAGGATACAAATGACCAAATCACAATATTTGAATTGGTTATTTAGGACCCCCTCTTACAGCTATGTCCTGCAGCCAAAAGGTATAACACACATTTCTATAGGGTGTTCATTCGGTGCTTTTCCCCTAATTTTAAAATTATAGAAATAGGAACTCGAGCAGGTCACAAACCTAGAAACCCCCAGATAGTAATATGAACCCCTATTTGTCTGACTTCAAAATCCCCCAGTAACTTAGTTCACGTGCTAATCTTAATTGCTAGGGATTCTAGATATGTTAGCTACATATCAAAATTCTCACACTTTCTTAAAAGAAGTAAAAATTTCTAAAACTTCAATATTAAATCAGTCTTTATAGAATAAATGGAAAATTACATCAATCATAACAGAATAAGCATGAAATAAAAATATTTATTAAGGGATTCCTACTGATAAAGTACTTGCGGAAAACACAAAATGAGGCATACATCCCTCAAAGTGTTCGTTCTTTCTTAGGGGGTTATATCAAGTGTGCATATAATTTCAGGACCCAGAAGGACTGAATGGATGCCACAAGGTAGGCACAAATTATGATTGGCGTTCATAGGAAAGAGATAAGTTAAAAGGGGAGGCCACCAATCAGAGCTGGATCTTGAAGCATCAAGTTGGAGAAAAGGTGGGATGAGGCATTAGATACAGTTACTTATCTTTTGTTTATAATCTGCTGAGAGAAAAACATATTCTTACAGCTAAATGTTTTCTGAAAACCATGTCATTGAAGGGGACAAAAATATTAATTCTTCAAAGTCTGATAAAAACATTAAATAAATCAACTCAGTCTCATGGAAATGATTTTGGAGTATAGAAGGAAGACTATCCATTACCATATACATAAGGAAAACTATACTTGGTTTTAAGCTGCCTTCTTGGCAAGCAAATTCAGAATATCATTTTATTTTTGGCTTGTGGCCTTTGACCAGTTGGTTAAATAATTACTGCCCTAAATCCACAGCCTCAAACTAAGCAATGTGTTTTGTACTAGTTTGAATATTCTCACACCTTGAGAAATTGTGCATATTTTCCTGGAACTGAGCTAGGTTATATAAAATGTTAATAGATTCTGATAATGAAAAAGTGCATAGAGAACATTCTAGTTAAAGAGTATTGCATCTGCAAGGCTGTGAAAATCAATGTCAATAAAAAACCCTCAGAAATTAGGCATGTTTTAGGTTAACCGGAGTATACGTATTTTAAAGGCAGAAGCCACATTTCATGAAGTGTCTTTAATTTAGATTGTAATAGCTTTGACAATCAAGTTGATGGCTTTTTTTTCTTTATTGAATGAAAAAGCTTACTCGTTTAATTCTTATAATAACCTTATCAAGTGGGTTTTCTTATTATATCTATTTTATGGAGGATAAAATTGAAGTACAGAGAGGTTATCTAATTTAAAGTCATCTTGCTTGGAAATGGCAGAGCCAACATTCTAACTTATTAAGTTTACTGTGACTTTTCTCCCTAGAAAATAACATCGACAGAGCTGCATTTAAATAACCCATGGATCCTATGTTAGATATGGAGAGATGACAATGTGACTTTCCTATTATTAAAAAAAAAAAAAAAAAATACGGGACAGAGAGATAAAAGCATTTTAATTCCAGGTTGAAGGTTCATTGACAGAACTTCTGTTCCATATTCAATGATGCATTAGATTCACAATAAAGAGTTAAACTAAGACATATAATTAACAAATACAGACATACCTCAGAGACACTATGAATTCAATTCTAGGGCCACACTTTTTCCTGGTTTCCCAGTGCATATAAAATTATGTTTATACTAAAAACAGTTCTCTGCACTGTGTAATGCTTTTTTTTTTTTTTTGCAGTTTTTGGCCAGGGCCAGGTTTGAACACACCACCTCTGGTATATGGGGCTGGCGCCCTACTCCTTTGAGCCACAGGCTCTGCCCTGTGCAATGCTTTTTGACAGAATTTTACCCACTGTAGAACGTCTTTCAAATTTGGAATTCATCCTCTCAAACCATGCCTCTGCTTCTTCAACTAAGTTTCTGTAACATCCTCAATTCATTGTTCTTATTTAAACAACGTCCGCAGCCTTTTCACCAGTAACAGATTCCTTCTCAAGAAACCCTCTTCTTTGCTCACCCCTGAGTGACTTCTCCACCAGCTTATTCATGAGGTCTCAGAAGTTCAGGGACATCTTCAGGCTTCACTTTAGACGTTCTAGTTCCTTTGTTATTTCCACCACATCTATGATTACTCCCTCCACTAAAGTATTAAACCCTTCAAATTCATCCATGTGGATTAAAATCAACTTCTTTCAAATTTCTGTAAATAATGTTGATATTCTAACTTTGCACGCATCACAAATGTTTTTAATGGTATGAGGATGGAGAATCCTTTGCAGGAAGTTTTAAATTTCACCTTCTGAGGTCCTTTGGAGGAATCACTATGTATCGCAGCTATCGCTCATGAAATGTGTTTCTTGAATAATAAGACCTTGAAGTCAAAATTGCTAATTGACCTGTGTGCTGCAGAATGGATGCTGTGCTTGTGTACATGAGAACAACGTTCATCTCCTCTTCATCGCCATCAGTGCTCTTGAGTGACGAGCCTAATTCTCAGTGAGTAATAATATTTTAAAAGGACTTCTTTTCCAAGTGGTAGGTCTCAACTTAAAGCAGTCAGTAAACCATACTGTAAATAGATGTTTAGTCATCCAGACTGGCATGGAGATACAGCACAATTCTCAATGTCTCCAGGATTCCCAGACAGTACATGCACTTTGCCTTCATCTTAAAGTCACCAGCTGCATTAGTCCCTGACAAGAGAATCAGTCTGTCCTTTGAAGTTCTGGCTCCAGGCATTGCCTTTTCTCAAACTATAAAAGTCCTAAATGGCATTTCTTCTAATAGAAGCCAGTTTCTTCTACATTGAAAATCTTTTGCTTAGTGCTGCCACCTTCATCAATTACTCAGCAAGATCTTCTGAATAACTGGCTGCAGCTTCTACATCAGCACTTGTAATGTAGTGCAACTCATCCATTTGTGTGAATGTTTACAGGCAATTGGAGGATTATTAATTGGCTTCATACAAACAGGCAGGCCAGAGCAGAGGAACAGAGTTAGAGGACTGGCCAGACAGTAGAGCAGTGACAGCACACACATTTAATAATTAGGCTTTCTGGTCTTCTCTGAGTATGGTTCAAAATAATCAAAAGAGTACCATCAAAGGTCATTGATCCCAGATCATCATAACAGATATGATAGCAATGATCAAGTTTGAAATATTGTAGGAATTACTCAAATGTGACACAGACATGAAGTCACTACATATTGTTGAAAAAACAGCACTGATAGATTGGCTTGACACGGGGTTGCTATAATCCTTCAGTTAGTAAAAAAAAAAAAAAAAATGCAATATCCTCAAAGTGCAATGAAGCAACATACAATAAAATAAGGGATTCTTTTGTCATTTAAGAAGATTATTTAATATTACGGTTGAAACAAACATAAAATTATGCTTCCCTACCTCTAAATAGATGGATGAATTAAGTTTCTTAAAATAAGAGATACTTTTTAATGACAGAAAATGCCACCCAATCTATTATTTCTTATAATTCTTGTGCATATTACAAATAAAGACCAAGATAATGTTGTGTGCATTATCTAAAATATACTTTTGTATTTTATTTCCCTATGTAGAGAATAAATTCCAAGACAGCAGGGATACGTAAAATGAAGGTAACATATTTACAGGTACCTGAAACACACACATTCAGCTGGACTTGAAGTATTGAATAATGTAACTGAAGCTCTTGAAAGAATGTACATATTTTAGGACAAACAAAAATTAAGGCACAGTTGTAAGGGAGATAACAAAGATGCAGGGGGAGTATTTCTTATTTGTAATCAAACAGAAAACCCTATACTTCTTTCTTCAAATCAGCAGAATTTCCTTACACTATTGTGTATGCGTATGTGTTGCTATTCCAACGAGTCAAAATTTAAGTAGTAAAAAAATATGCCCACTGCAGTAAGAAAATACATTTCCTTGGGCATAGACGCAGAATTGACATATCCTGTTCTTATTTAACATTTCGATGTCCATTGATTTTAACTTGATTTAACGATGGTGCCTTCCCTTTCACATGGAAGAAGGTAAAATGCTTTGCTGCTTTATTTGAGAGAGTACTTTAGATAGACTAAGATAACAGTTGAACACATCTAGTGAAGTGTAGAGGCCAGGGTCTTGGATTCCGAGAAGAGGGGTTTCAGAATCCTTCTGCCTTGACCAGGATGGAAATGACCCAGTGTCTATGAGCCTGGGTTGATCTATTGCACCACCACCCCCCACCCCCCGTCTCATGGGATCCCTGAGAAAGATTAAGAGAGCAAACATACGAACGTGGTTTCTGAAGGACCTCATAGATAGAAAGCTCTTAAATTCAGAAGACTACTATTTTATAGAGGGTACCCTCATTAAAGATGAGATTTGAAGTCAGAAGGTAGAATAGTTACTCCCGGTTGTGTGAATTACTGAATGTTTGATCATGGGCCTTTGATAGCTCATCCAAAATATCCCTTCATTCATCATGAAATTCACATGATCTACTCTGTGCCTGTCTAAAAGAAACTGGGCCTCAAATTAGATGCCACATGTGAAGTAGAAAAGCAGTTCAAATTTGGTATAATTAATTTCAAACAGCATTCTCAAAATACTTCTTAAAATTCAAGAATAAAGGCAAAAAAAATTTGCAATTAAAATTCAATCTATTAATCAACTAGGCCACCCTCTTGCTTTCGTAGACAGATTTATTACCTTGCATTTAATTAGAATTTTGCAGTTACTTACTACATGCTAAGAGTCTTACTCATTCTAAAGGTTTGTAATTTTTAACATCTGCTATCCCAGACTTTAAAGCAGAACACGGAAAAGTGAAGGCGTTGTGTCTATTCAGTTTAAATAATCAACTCTTCCTTTATGTTCTGGTAAGCACTTACCCTATAAGCCTTCAACTTCTATGACTTCCCATTTTGTCCTCTTATTTATAATTAGTCCTTGTGACGTCCTGTCTCTATTCTTTTCAAGTGGTTCTTCCTCTGTCTAGAAGACTTGTCTTTCTTTTACCTTTTATCATGGCACTTCCTATCCTGTAGTGAAATGGCCTATTTGCATGTAGATCCCTTACTGCACAGAGAAGACCTTGTCCATTCGTGTACTTTCATCCTAGTAACATATTTAATAAGTGTTGAATTGAACAAATTAAAAGAATCAAGACAATCTTTAAAACAAATCTCTGGAACATGTGGGACACCCTGGGTCAACTGCCTATATGATTACAGCTGCCTGTGGTCTGGGAACCCTCCATAACATCACATGACTAGTGGATGGATGTGTCCAGCACGTAAGTCAGATTCCACTCAAACAACAAACAACATCACTGTAAAGCATTCGGCAACTTCCAGAGACGTCTTTCTGTCAAGCAACTAAGCTTAGCCTTAGCACTTCAACATGCCCAAATCTCAAGATTTGCAAACAGTTATAAATCCCATTCTTGACACAGGTGTTTTGTTTTTAAGGCTGTTTCTAGTCATGTTCCACAAAGCAAATTCTAGGTTTCTCAGTAAAAATACTTTCACCAATATAAAAGAGACAGAATACAGTCTCTCCTTGTGAGCTGGCCCAACCCCTGTCATGTTTAATAGATTACTTCCCAGAGACAAATGTGACTCATTGCTTCCTACCTGGTTTGCCAGTCCCTGGCAATTTTTAGAACCCTCAGATGGAATAGCAGGTTGTTATTTTCCAGGCATGGTGATATGCATCAATGTAAATCTCTCTCTCTCACACACACACACACACACACTCATTCATTCTCTCTCTCTCTCTCTCTCTCTCTCTCTCTCCTTCTTGCATATAGCTATTAAAATCCAATATTGGAAATCCTGCAATGAAATGTGACGTCTGTATTTCCTTCTCTTTAATCCTGGATGGAGCATTGTAACTGCTTCTGCCAATAAAGTGCAGAGGAAGCGATTCTGCATGACTTCTGAGGTAAGATATAAAAGGCAAAATGACTTCAGCTTGGCTCAGCCTCTAACTTAGGACACTTGTTCCTGGAAGCCAGCCACCACATTGTAAGGAAGCCCAGGCAACATGAAAATGTCCCATGTGGTCCTTCCAGTCAACATCCACAGCAGAGCCTCACCCCTAGATCTGTGATGAGTAAGACTACAGATAATTTTAAACCACAGAAGCCATGAGAAATAACAGGTGGTTATTGCCATTTTAAGCCACCTTGTTTTAGAACAATTTGTTGTGCAGCAATAGATAAGCAATATACATCAGACAGGCTGCCTAGCTTCTGGATTATCAATTTATAACCAGAGTTAAGGCTGTCTGAGACCTCTCATACTCCCTCTGGGCAATATTTTATTGATGGACTAACTAAAAATAACCACTCTGAAATTCACATTCCTATAGCAAGTATTCCCATTATGAATGAAATAAGAAAATCATTCGGAAAATGCTACAGCCAACTCCTGTTTGATAAAAGCTCCTAGATCATTTCTTTAAAGTCATTCGCAATTTCACACTTCCCTACCTAGGCTTCAACCACATTTCTCCAACAGAGTTTGAAGAACAAAGTTTGTTGTTTTGTTTAATTTTTTTAAAATTTATTTCCTTTTGTTTTTAATGACATGTGAGTTCTTTTTGGTAGAAAACGCAAAGTACTATAAACTACGGTCCTCATTATTCCTGTTAAATCACAATGAGGACTTGGCTCATTTGTTTGACTTCAAGTTTCTCTATGTAAATCCTTGGTACCATTCAAAATCTTTGACTTAGAAGAATATTTGCCAGAAACACAGTTTTGATCATGTAATTTTCACTCTTTAAATTCTATTCCCCACCAGCCTTTAACCCCTCACCTCCCAGTCACTCATCAAGAAACTCTACCACAGCTACCACAAAGCTTTCCAAAACATGTCAATTGAAATATCTTTACTCTAATCGACTATACAACATACTTCTGATGACTACATAAATCAATTCCCTCTCTGAATTATTATTCACTTTTTCATATATGTTTCAGAAAAATGGGAATAATGATTGCATCTACCTCCTGAGGTTGCTGTAAGAATTAAATAAAAATATAAGCACTTAATAAATTGAGCTATAATTATTATTATTATATGTATAGCTTATCTTCACAATTGCACTCAATCTCTTTCTGAGCAGGTTCTTTATCTCACCCCACCATTGTGTCTGGCCAATCATTTAATACCCATTATATGTGATTATCTGCAGTTAGACGAGACTGCAGATATGTTAATCCTGCATTTTAGTCATTTGAAGGAAAAATAGGAAAATATTCAAAGTCAGGGGATGACTATAATAAAACACATCCACAAAGGTAGAAAAATAATTTTCTTACACTGTTCCACATAGAATTTGTTAATTCTGAAAAAAACACATGCAAATTCAGAACGCCAAGTAACGATAGTATAACTAGATCAAGAAACACAATTTTAGAAACTAGAGCCACATTTCCCAGGGTAAGTTCAGCAAACAACCTCTTTCTCAAGAAAGAGTCAGCTTTTTCTCTCAATTCAAAGAAATACAAGGCAAAAAATAAAGGAAGCTTTGGCAATCTCTCCGGACTCAGGACAGAGGTTAACAGATGATTTTGACAACCAGGTCCAGCTGGGAGATTATATTAGAGTAATAATGATGAGAGAATCCTCAGTAATCTGAAGATGATGAGCAAAGACATGAATCAAAATGTCTGTACAAACAGTGCTGATGCCGTCAGAAAATAAATCTCCATGTAAATGTTTTTAATCTGTATCATTATAAAGTTTGCTTGGAAAAGATAAGAAAGAATTACCCAAAAATAAAAAAATCCATTGTAGTTGTAGAATACAACCGTAGCAGTATTCTAAGATCCTATGAGTCACAGGAAAAATATCACTGAGGTGCTTTATCTTAATAGACAATGATATACAATTTACCTCAAGGAAAACTACAAAGTAAAGGGTAAAAAGGTCTAGAATTTAATGGTTTTTAACGTTTATTTCCATTTGTAGTCAGGCTATACAAGAGGGCATTACAATACACCATTCCTGAAATTAAAAAAAAAAAAATTCTGTTAAGAAAAAATTACTTTAAAACTTTTATATAAAATGCATATCCAGATGTCAGAGGAGATTAACCCTAAATTAACTAACCCTAGATAGCCTCTATGGATACTGATGTTCATGCTTGTATTATGTGCACAACGAAAAATAAAATGTCCTCAAATAGAAATGTGGCTAATTAAATTATTGCTCATTTAGAGATGACTCCTAAAACTTACAATAGTGTCATGTCCCATCCCAACTAACCCATTTTAAGTTAAAAACATTAAGTCAAAAATTCATTTAATATTCTTATAAGCCAATCATAAAGTTGGAAAATTATAAGTTGAACCATCAAAACCATCTATACTCAATGTATAATTATATGATACTAAATTGTTTACGATGAATTATAGTAACTCAGAGAATTCTTAAGGTATAATGTTTGGTGAAGAAATAAGATAGCAAGATTACACATAGGATACTATGACTACAATCATGTAAATGTATGCACAGTGTAATAACTGAGGTAAACATTAAATAGATTCCTTTGATTTCAGGTTTATAACTGATTTTTTTTCTATCATATTTTCATTATTCCTCCAAATATTTCATAATATTTGGTATTAAGAAGGTATATCTTGTAAAATGAAATTTTTTTTAGTTACCTTTTTCTCATCCTCACTTTCCCTTACTTTCATTGTATTTCCTTTTGTACACGTTAGCATACCACTGAAGAGCATGATCTTTGGATTCCAAAAGAATTTGGATCACATCTCAGCCACCTTCTAACCATGTGAAGTTATTTACATATGTAACCTCCTAGGTTTGCAGATCTATAAAAATTAACATAATGGGAGCATCTGCATCTCTGATTGTTGGGAAAATTAAATGAGATAATAAAAATAAATCTCCTCGTCTTGTGCCTGCCACACAGTCATGCCCAGTAAATAAGACCTGCCCCTCAGGCGCCCTCTTACCTGTCATTCTTCCTGCTGTGTCTTTTTCTCTTAGGAGAAGTTCAGTATTAACAGAGGCAGAAGGCACATCCAGCTTTACCCAACCAAAGCAAACATATGTATATTCTTTCCTGCTGCGTTGACTTATGTGAAAAGATCTGCCCAAGTTCTAGGAAGCAGTGTGCAGTTCATGAAATGACGTTTCCCCCACATACCAGAATGGTGTCCACGTTACAAAGAGGAAACCCACCAGACCACAAGTTAGCATCAGGAAAACATCAGTATCATTTCTTTGCTCCTATTTTATTTCCTCAAAACCGCACTAATGTGACAATCAAGTTGCTCTCCGTAGAGATGATGGGTGGGCCAGTGTCATTCTCTAGACCTCAATAAAACACTCTCTCTCTAGTTTCTCCAGTTTTTCAAAGTTCACAGCATTTGCTAACTGAGCTTTCACATGCTCGTGACTCCTCCATACAAACATGGCAAGGCTTTGAACATGAACATTTGAGATAAAATACAAAACCTTGCTGTTAGAGATTCCTTTGTTACGTTTTCAAGGCATAACCTTGGGTGTGTATTGTGTTGTCTGAATATTTTACTACATATATTTATAGGTGAATCATGTTAATATGAACTCACAAGAATATGTGATATTTCACACATTTTTGAATAATTTTGTGGAATTCACCAATGCGTAAAAGAAAAAGAGAATCAACGTAGGAAAACCAAATCTTTTAAAAATGGTCTTTGGATTAGGTTTCTCCAGAGAAACAGAAGGGGGTGTGTGTGTGTATAAAAGAGATTTATTATAATGAATTCACTCACGCAATTACAGAGGCAAAGAAGTCCCAGGACCTGCAGTTGGCAGGTTGGAGACCCAAGAGAGCCAATGATACAGTTCCAGTCAGAGTCTAAAGCCTGTAAGCCGGCAGGGCTGATGGTATAAGTTCTAGTCAGAAAGCCAACGAACTTAAAATCTGAGAAGAGCTGATATTTCAATTCCAGTCTGAAGGCAGGAAGAGGCCAATGTCTCAACCCGGGCAGTCAGAATTCTGGAATTCTCTTTTACTCACATAAGGTCAGCCTTTTGGTTCTATTCAGGCCTTGGACTGGAAGAGAGCCACCCACATTTGGCGTGGCAATCGCCTTATTTAGTACACAAACTCAAAAGTTTAAATACATCCAGAAACACCCTCACAGGCACAACCACAGATATTTGGGTACACGTCAGCCCAGTCAAATTGACACATAAAATTATCTCAGTCAAATTGACACATAAAATTAGTTTTATGTAGGTGCTTGTAAAATAAATGCAACGTGAGTAGTGGATTTTCTCTTACATACTCCTAAGGTTAAGTGAAGAACACATTACCTGGGATGCAGTTAACATACAAAAAGGAGTGATTTGTAAAAGAACATTAATATATTCCATCTTCTCTTACACATTTTGACCATCATTTATGCATTGACTACAGTGGAGCTTTTAAGACCACATGAATAATTGCTTCTGTTTTTTACTTCTAAATAAGTAAGTGAAAAGAGGGTAATCATTTATTAGATAAAAATATCACCTTGGCTCAGCGCTCATAGCTCAGTGAGTAGGGCGCCAGCCACATACACCAAGGTTGGCAGTGTGAGCCCAGCCTGGGTCTGCTAAACAACAATGACAACTGCAACCAAAAAACAGCGGACATTGTGGTGGGCACCTGCCCCCCAGCTACTTGGGAGGCTAAGGCAAGAGAATCACTTAAGTCCAAGAGTTTGAGGTGGCTGCTAGCTGTGACACCACAGCACTCTACCGAGGGTAGCACAGTGAAATTCTGTCTCAAAAAAAAAAAAAAAAAAAAAAAAAAATTACCTGGTCATCTTCCCTGCTTGAAGTAAAAAAAAAAAAAAAAAAAAAAAAATTTGGAGGGGTTGTTCGCATTGGGCCGGGGGGGGTTTTTGGGGCGGGTGTGGGCTATGCGGGAATTAT
>CAUYPK010135348.1:0-23459 GCA_963574355.1 Loris lydekkerianus
GTTGCTGCGAGCTGTGATGCCACGGCACTCTACCCATGGTGACAGCTTGAGGCTCTGTCTCAAAAAAAAAAAAAAAAAAAAGTGCATTGAAGTGCCTGTCCTCCTGCGCCCCTTCCCTGGTGACTGGCTGCACTTGCCTCACTGACCGTAGGCGCCTCCTGACCATCCAGGACAGGCTGTGCCTGGGGTCCCACTGGCTGTAAGAGACCCCTGACCATCCAGGACAGGACGGACCTGGGGTCCCACTGGCTGTAAGAGACCCCTGACCATCCAGGACAGGACGGACCTGGGGTCCCACTGGCTGTAGGAGACCCCTGACCATCCAGGACAGGCTGGGCCTGGGGTCCCACTGGCTGTAGGAGACCCCTGACCATCCAGGACAGGCTGGGCCTGGGGTCCCACTGGCTGTAAGAGACCCCTGACCATCCAGGACAGGCTTGGCCGGGGGTCCTACTGGCTGTAAGAGACCCCTGACCATCCAGGATAGGCTTGGCCTGGGGTCCCACTGGCTGTAAGAGACCCCTGACCATCCAGGACAGGCCGGGCCTGACGTCCCACTGGCTGTAGGAGCTCCTGACCATCAAGGACAGGCCGGGCCTGACGTCTCATACCTCTATTAGTCTGGTTCAAGTCTGGTCACTGGTTGTTCCTACTGTCTTCTAAATGTCTGCCTGTGTGTCTCCCCACCCCTACTAGACTAAAAGGAAACAATGTTCATCTTTAGATTTTTAGCACCTAACATAGGGCCCGGCTTATAGTTGGAAATTAATAAATAGCTGCTGATATAAAATATTAGAATGCAACTGTGTGACTTGGAGTCACAGTTTTAGATCTATTTAAATCGAAGAATTGTCATCTTAGGATACTTTTGTGGTACTTTGGCCAATTCCCTTAATTTTGTGGGGGGGGTTTTCTCCACAAAATTAGTCATTTTTGTGAGTTAACTTGGCTGTTTGGATTGGATTTCAGCCTGACCCTTTAGCATGCCATGCCTGCAAGGGAGAAACGGTCTTTTTATGAAGTCATAGTTGACAGTGTTCAAGTAATCCAGAGGCTGTGTTGGGGTTAGGAAGGAAGGAATTTCTGAAATCAGGTGTTTTCTTTGTTTTCATTGTGGATTTTGTTAGTATTCTCTTATTTTCAAGGCATTACATAATAGCCTATTTTTGAGATTTGATCTTTCTGGGTAGGATGGAGGAACAGAGGAGTGAGACCCTGGGATCTCTGTTCTGTTCTCTGGCCCTGCCCCCCGGCTCTCACACTGGGCTCTGATTGGTGCACATCATGGAAGAGTGTGGACAAAGGCAGAGAGATGGGTGCCGTCATAGGCTGAGAGTCTGCGTGACTGGCACAATGTGTAATTTGTGGCTTTCAGGAATATACAGCTTTAAGGTTTTGCTCTACAATGTTTAAAATGCAAACTTGCATCATGCCTCCTACCTGGTACCTCATTGTCTTTGTTCCCTTGGGCTCCCCATGTTCTGTCACTGGTTGTACACTCAAGGACAGAAAACAGATGATCCAATCCTTCTGAGTAAACCCAGATAACTCTGGCGAAGCCGCACCATGCTGAAGGCAAGTGAACCGTCATGCTAAGCCTGGCTTTCAACACTGACAGCCAAAAGTTGTCAGTAGCAACAGTAATTATGGTGAAAATATACTGAGTGAATGATGTTCTAGGTGTGGTTCTGTTCGGTTAATCTTAATAATAGCTCTGTGAGCTACTATCATCAGTCCAGTTTCACAGATCAGGAAATTGAGGCACAGGACAGTTAAGTGAATTGGCCGACTTACTACACTTAAAATCAGCAGTCTCATTCTAGAGTCCTTGCTTTAAACCAGGGGTATCCAACCTTTTTTCTTCTCTGCTGCAAATTGGAGGAATAAGAGTTGTCTTGGGCCACACATTGAATACGCAAACACTAATGAAAACTGATGAGCAAAAAAACAAAACAAAACAAAAAAGGTCTGTGCATACTTTTCTAGATATCCACCACCTCAGATAAGCAAAACAGGTTTCAAATAATCAGTATGCGACCTGCAGGCTGCAGGTTGGACATCCTGCTAACCTATTGTTAGCCCTAACTAGTTCAGATACCTGGTAAATCTCTGTTCATGTCCCATTCCTGCAGAGACCTTCTGGCTCTGGGGAAGGTGGGAGGATGGAGGGAGCAGATAGGAGTAGTGTCAAGGTATGTAACATGTCAACTTAAAATACAAGAGTTTTTTTTTAAAAGTAAACCCACTTTAGGATTTAGGTTGGGTTAATTCTAGACAACATTTTTTTCAAAGTCACAGTGATGCTTCGTCAAATACTAGGATTACAGAAGTCTTTTCAGCTGTGTTGCTCCCTTTCATCTGTTAGTCTTGATGTTAATCCTGTGGGCTTGCTTTAGTGACATTATGACACTGAATCCTGAGTGAGATCTGAGTTTGGCTATGTTGAATACATGCATTTCTTCTAAGTAGTTGAAAAGAAAGGAACTAGTTTCCATCAGCTCCCTGAGATAATGTGGGGTAGAATAAAGTTAGAGTCAGGCAGATCTGGGAGTGATACATCCCATGGCACTCTAGCAGCGGGGAACCTTGGACAAGCTAGTAAAAAACTATAGTCTCATTTTCCCTATTTGTAAAATATGCGGTAATAACTACCTCACAAAGTCACTGCAAGAATCAAGTATGATAATATTTGCAAAGTGTCAAGCACAAAGCAATCCCTTAAAACCTGTATTCTTTACCAGTGATTTTTTAACAAGGTATGTTGTGAGGCTCTGGTAATTTTATTATTACCTATGAGCAGTTGCTCGAAACCCTTCAGTAATTTTCACCTTTGTCCATATTAAAGACATAGAGTATTTGTCCATGATTAAATGCGCTACTGTCATCTGGAAAATGTCTCACGCTTTATATGGTGTCTGTCTTGTGCCACCCACATCCCTCCGTTCACTCAACAGCAGCAACAGAAATCACTGAGTCCTCCCAGTGTAAGGACTTGCCTCTGCTTGCTGGTGGTCTAGTAGAGAGAGTGGTTTGCGTAGTCTTTGCAAACACACATAAATTACAGATACAGTGATAGACTCTGTGTAGTGTTAAGAGTTGGGTACAAAGGAAGGAGGCCTGGTTGGTTCTGTAGGGCGAGGCTGCTTGAGGGATGGGGGGAAGACGTGGTCAGAAAGAGCTTCTGGTGTTACAGCTGTGTCTTCAGAATAGAGTCCTATTCTCCAGACAGACAGTCAGGGTGAGGTGCACTGGTGGAAAGAACAACTTGGAGCAGTGTGAGCAGATGAGCAGGGACAGGGACCAGCAAGGCACATGCAGGAATAAGCAGGAAGGCCCTCCTGTGGAGACCTGCCTGTTTCAGGCACCTCTGTAAGTCTTGGATGGACCAGTTCCCGTCTGTTGTGTACAAGTTACTCAATCCCCACAGCAATTTTGTAGGTAAGTATTAACCAAATTTTTCAAATCCAGAAACAGCTTCTAAGAGATTAAGGGCATGTAAGTAAGCCTAAATCTAAATAAATAGATAAAATAATGATAATAGCAATAACAATAAAAACTAACAAAAACAGCATTAAGTTCGTATGGTGTTAGGCATGTTCTAACCTGCAGCATTCAGTACAGTATCCACTAGCTTATTTAAATTAATTAAAATTGGTCGGGCACGGTGGCTCATGCCTGCAATCCTGGCCCTCTATGAGGCTGAGACAGGAGGATCCCTCGAGCTCAGGAGTCTGAGGTTGCTGTGCACGAGGCTGAGGCCGCAGCACTGTAGCCTGGGGCACAGAGTGAAACTGCCTTTAAAATTTTTTTTTTTTTTACTAAAATTGAATAAAATGGAAATTCAGTCCTCAGTTGCACTGGCCCCATTTCCAGTGCTCGGTTGCCACGTGTAGCTGTCACTCAGTGTAAATGTGGGACAGTCCATGATCACATACTGTTCTGTAATTGGACAGTACCAGTCTAAGCGCTTTCCCTGTACTGGCATCCTCATAATATTCCTGTGAGGAAGATACTGTTTGTAGGTGGCACATATGTGGAAATTGAGGTGGAAAGCAGATAAGAAACTTAACCTAAGTCATACAGTGAACTAGTTCTTGTTTGTAAGCACTGAGTTGTAATGCTAGCCCAATGGATTATGTTTTATATCATAACATAAGTGGGTATTGGTCAAAATGATAGAACTCGGCATCTGCTGTGTGCAGGCTAGCGTTAGGTTCTCTGCAGAGCCAAAGCCTTTGATGTGATTTGTGCCTTTCTCGGAGCTTACAGCGGGCACAGGCTTTACAGCCAAGAGGCTGGCGACCTCTGGAGAGCCTCTGCTCAGGCTCATCTGACAGTTTTTCCTTAAAATTTCAGAATCAAGAATCTCAAGTTAATACAGTTAAGTAATTTGTTCAAAGCCCTTCTCGTCTTTTTTATTTTGCCTTCAGAGAAGGTGTCTGAGGTCATTATTTTAGAAGAATCTTTTCGTTTCTCTTTTCTGTTTTTTTTTTTGTTTTTTTTTTTGAGACAGAGTCTCAAGCCCTGGGTAGAGTACTGTGGCATCACAGCTCACAGCAACCTCAATCTCTTGGGCTTAAGTGATTCTTGCCTCAGCCTCCCAAGTAGCTGGGACTACAGGCGCCCACCATAACACCTGTAGGACAATACATCAGATTAGGAGATGGAAACCCTAGTCTGAGCCAAGTTTCTGCCTCTATGTATAAATAAACTTGATTAAATTGCTTTACCTTTCTGAAATTCTGTTTCTTCAACTAGAAATAAAGTGCACATATCATGAGGAGATCGTTTAAAGACTAAATCACAGGGCATAGTGTTTGAGGATACTTTGCAAGCTATAAAGCACTTTATATGGCTGTAAAGTGGGACATAATTATAACAGAAGTGCCAGAACTTGGGATGTTTTTCTCCTGTATAACCCTTTAACATTTTCAAAACAACTGTAGCTTGGTAAAATTACAGGATACCATACTCTTCATCATAACATTTGCAAAGTCTCTTTTTTCTCTTACATAAGAACAAAAGTTATGCAATAAATGTCTGAATGGAGAGATGGCTGGATGAATGGAGGAGAAGGGTGACAGCACATAGTGTTAAATAAAAGAGCTGTTCATGATTTTGAAATTTTCTTTTTATAAATTTTGTTTTTAAACATACTATTTGATATGAACTGTACATGTATGTTGAGGGGTGGGAGTATCAAATCAGAGGCCCAGAATTCATTGAACCAGTGAGCTAGTTTTTCTGCTATTTGTTTTTTCATTCAACAAAAAACTTACTGAACAGCTATCACCAACTGGGCATTGTGCAAATTTCAGGGACAGCTCGGTTGATTATGTCACTGTTCTTTTGTGTGCGTATTTCTTCAACTGATAGTTTTGCCTCTCAAACGTTCTGAGGATTTCAGAATAAGCCGGTGCTTATAGTCACGTAAAGCCCAGGAGCACCAAGGGCTGCGCTCTCCTGAGTCTCGTCGGGTGAACTGTTTCCTCATGCACGTGTGCAGGCCTGAACGGCCTCTGAGGGTTGCGAAATGTGTTTCTTCAGAAAGGACAAAGCTCCTCCACCTTTTCTCACTTTTTTCTGCTTGTCCTTGTCTTTTCTCGAGGACAGCCCATCAAAGTTCTAGGGTCCAAAGGTAAAAGGAGATGGGCTGGCTCTCACTCGCTCACTCTGGCAGTGAACATTGGCTATACACTGCTGTCGATGGGGGTGGATGGCAGGCAGAGTGTAGAAAGCCTCTTCCGCGGGGAAACTGGGTAAAACCTCTCTCTCCGCTGTGCTGCCAGCCTGCCTGGTGGTTATCTAAGTCTCCTCAGGACCTCAAACCTGGGGAGAAACTTTTCGCTGTCATATTTCCAGGCAAAGAGGCACCTTACCTGGTATCTTAGAAGAAGCACTGTGTATATTTTATACGGAGAATGTCTAAGGAAGGACCTCCATTTCCAATGCATTCCTCTCATTGTGGAGATGATGGAACCAGCTGAAATTTTTAGGTCATTTATGGCAGAATCAAGGCTATAACTCAAGATTGTCTTAATTCTTAGCCCATGATCCTTGCTGTGTTCCCTGGTGAACTGTCATGTCCAAATATGTTTGTTTTATATTAATATAAGACACTCATAATATCATAAAATGGGGAATGTATGGAAAGAACATGGGCTTGGGAGATAGCAGAACAAGGTCACATACCAGCCTTGCTTCTTACCCCTCTGTGACCTTGAGCAAGTTACCTGAACACTCTGATCCTTCGCTTCCTCATGTTTTGCAGGGAGGGAAGAAGTAAAACTTGTTGGGATGTTGCACAGATTAAACAAGTGAACATTTAAAGAACTTAGCACAGTACCCAGCCTATCGTAGATGTCTGATATTTTTGTTAGAAAGGCAGAAAGAATGTGGTTGTCTCTTGAGAGAGAGACAGAAGGTGTCGATAACGGTGAAGGTGATGTTGGTGGTGATGGTGGTGATGGTGTCGGTGATGTTGGTGACAGAGCTACCATTTATTAAACATCTGTTTTTAAACATTTCCTTAATATCAGAGTGACCATCTGATACTGTTTTTTGTTTGTTTGTTTTTCTCATTTTATAGCAGGTCTTTCTGTCTCCAACATTTCATTCTTTTCTCATTATAACACACCAATTCTCAGTTTCTAATCCTAGAAATGGTAATGAATCTGTTAACCAAAGAGGAAACAAAGAAATATTCCCTATAAATTTTTTTTTTCCCAATTTTTAACCCCCTTTCAGGATTGAATGACCCTGTAAGATTAACTTTTCTTATACTTTATATGTGAGGAAACAATAAATGTGTGTAAATGAGGGTCATTCTCGGGAATTCTTTGAATTTATTTATAACACTATGGCCCAGGAGTGGCCAACCCCTTTTCTGTGAAGAATCTCCGGGTGATATATTTAAGACCCAGTATTTTGAGATGTACAGATAAGTAAACACTGCTTGCCTGGCTAGTGGGTTTTTATCCTGTAGAAAAACCTGTGAGTTTTGGTGGCTCAGAACCAGCTCTTTGGCATCCTGTTATCTGAAGGTGAGTCACAGGCCTGTCCTCTCATGGGCTGCACGCTCGGCCGGAGTCAGGGCTCACATCTTAGCTGCAGTCTCTTCATCTGTCAAGGGAAGGTGACGATGGTACTCATCACATCGGGTAAAATGAGGCACGTACAGAGAGTGCCTGCAGGAAAAGCTCAGTTAAAATCAGCTCGCAACTAAGAGTTGCTGCTGTGCACAGGCCTTTGTGCACTGAATGGGGAGCTGTGTCACTCAGGAGCCATCCAGAGAAATGTAAAGCACAGGGACTTTAACACACAAAAATGTTGACCCAGATGATGGAGGAGCTGGTTACCTTCCCTGTGAAACCACCCAGAGATCACAAAATGGAAGCTGCTAGCACCTCCACGGTGGAGGGACAAAGGAGACAGGTGGTGTCCCTGTAGTCTGAAGGCAGTGGACACCAGAAGATGTGTCCAGTGCATGGAGATGCCCCCTTTCGGGTTCTCTCTGAAGTCACAGAGAGGAAGCAGCCAGAGGTGCTGGGGGTGGGAGGGGACGTGCTGTGGCCTCCAGCCCTCAGGTGTCTAGCCTTAGCTGACTTGGAGTCTGGGGACTGTGGTTGGCGGGGTCAGCCCATGATCCTGAGCAAGCAGGGGATTTGCTCTGAATCTGCAGAGGCCAAAGACTCTTGCAAGCTGGACTCTCAGATTGTGTTGCCTGCTTTCTGACTCCTGCAATAACCCACACAGAAAGTTTGGAAGAGTCTTACTTCCCCCTGCTGCTGGGCCTCTGAATGATAGCAGAGGACTGTGAACTACTGTGCTCTAGGAGGTAGAGTTTGGAAAATCAATGGAAAAGGCTGGAAAGCTATTAGAGAAACCTAGAAAGTTGTAAGAAACCTGCCTGGGGCCCCTTGTCCACCTTCCAGAAAGGCCTGATGCTGAGTGGCCAGTGCCCTCACAGCCTGACAAGCCAGTCCCCCTGTGCTGTTTGCCTGGCTAACTTCTGCAGAAGTCAGGTGAGACTGAACTCGTCAGGAAACCTTTCTGGGGCCCTGTGGGTCACTTAGCTGCCCTCTTGGCCCCTGTGCTTCCTCCTGTCCTGTGCTGATCCTCTGCATGGAGATGCTCCCTTTCGGGTTCTCTCTGAACTGTGGCCATCCTGGGAGCAGGACCTTGTCTTATTCCTCCTCGCAGCCCCACGCTGGCATCTGTGGTAGGTGCTGAGCTGCTGAGTGCAGCTCCTCACACTTTTTATTGCAGAAAAGGAGGAAGATGGCACGTGATGTTACAAAATGACCAACTGCTTCTGTGCCAGGGAAGTCCAATGCATGAAACCATTTCACAGCTCTCTCTAAGGAATTAACATCTGAGTCAGGAATAGGTGGGAGTTTGCCTGGCGGAGAGGTTGGGGAATGGCATCTGGGCAGAGGAAAGAGCAAACACAAAGGGCCTGGGGGCTCACACCTATAATCCCAGAGCTCGGGGGGCTGAGGCTGGTGGGTTGCCTGAGCTCAGGAGTTTGAGACCAGCCTGAGCAAAGCAAGACCCCATCTCTACTAAAAAATAGAAAAACTAGCCAGGTGTTGCGCTGGGCACCCATAGTCCCAAGTAATCAGGAGGCTGATGCAGGAGGCTTGCTTGAGCCCAAGAGTTTGAGGTTTCTGTGAGCTGTGATACCAGGGTGACAGAGTAAGACTCTGTCTCAAAAAGGGGGGGAGGTATGAGGTGGGGGGAGCATCAGGTATTAGAGATGGAAGGCGGAAGGGGCATTGCGTTGTCTGATGTGGACAGGAGGACCAGTTCCCTCCCGCGTCCCATCTCTGCACCCTGCCTAAGCACCTTTCACCTGTTGCTTCCTGTTATCATTCTGCATGTTTGCAGCTCCCACATCACACCCTACCGTATATTGTTTGGGGCATAAAAAGTGCTGGTTGCATATTTGAATAAATGAAGGCCAACTCCAAGCTCTGAACAATCTCCCTAGCTCTGTCATCACTTTTGTGACTTCACTTGCCCAGCAAGCGTGGGGAATACATTCTGTGAAGAAGCCAGTGTTTCTGCCATTAATGGAAACCCTGGGCGAGTCACTTACACTATGCAGACCCTAGTTTCTGATGTCAGTGGCGTTAATAACAGCTCCTCGATAGTGCTCATATAAAATGGGACCATCCATGGGAACATATGGTACAGTGCCTGGTCTTTGGTGAGCTACAAAATAAGCGATAGACCCTGATTTTATTGTGGTAATCACAGTTACAATGGTTATTTCAACGTTGGATGCTGGACATGGAGCAGAATAAAGCCAACCAGGACGACAGGCTTCCCAGCTGTCCTGTGACAGGCAAGGGGTTCCTTTGGTTTCCATTCAAGCCTGGTCTACACGTGGGACTCTTCTCCTGTGTTGGCAATTTAAAAAAAAATTTTGTTTGTTTTTAGCTTTCCTTTTTTTAAAAAGATATTTTTTAAGGAAGCTTTTTTTTTTTTCCTTTCTTACAGGAGTGATTGGGGCAGATGTGAGAGGGCACGGCCTCGTCTGTGAGGGACAGCCTGTGACGTCACGGCTGGCTGTCATCTGTGGAACATCTTCTTGTCACATGGGGGTGAGTCTGCCAGGCACAGAGACAAGGCCACCCACACAGGGGTGAGCTGCTGGCTTTTCACCCCCTCCACTTCCTACCCCTCATCCCCTCCTGCCCCCTCTACGTTGTCTAGCAGAAGCCCAGCCCTTCTTTCAGTCGCCATGCTTATATTTGCTGCATCCGTTTTCCCGAGGCCACATTCTTAAAAAGTTATGAAAAGGGTTGAGTTTGCCTGTGAGGTCACCCTGGCCAGAGAGCCCAGGCACAAGGTGTAAAATGGGACCCAAAGATGGCAAAGCCCAGTGCCCTCAGCCTGGCGCACCCCTAATGGACAGCTGGGTATTTTCTCCAAAGGGATATCTATTTTCTTTGACTGCTGAGTTCTCTCTCAATCAATATAAATCCATCTCCCTGGGAGCGTCCTGATGATCTATAGAATCAGGCTGCATATCATGACTTCAAAAGAACACTGATAAGCAATTTTCACTTTGTTAATTTTTCTCCATGAATTAGTGGAAAAGCTTTCTCCCAGATTGCAGTTAAAATTTAGTGCCTGCCCTAAAATTTATATCTTCTTTAAATGCATGAGTCTGAAAGCATTCCATTCCGATAAGTACCCATTTCTACCATATTTTTATTTAAAAGTCATTACTCTGTTAAACTTAGATGGACGACTTTTTGGATTTTTCCCAGATGAGTAAAATAGAGGGGGGAGTGGAGGAGGAGTGGAGAGATGAGCAGAGATTAGAGGAGGATACAGCCCAGGGCAGAATGAACGCAGCTAGGGAGGGAATGGTGTAAAACCATTTAGTAGCGGTAGGGACTCCTGAGCCTGTTTCACTGGAAGATATTATGGTTGAGTGAATATTGATACATTTACTTGTTTACTGATTGCTGCTCTTGCGTCGAGGATGTGTTAACCCCGAGGATGTAAGGATGACATAGGCCCTCCCACTGATGAGCTAAAGTGATCACAGGTATTACAATGTACCAAGAGGCCCCCAAGTACAAATTCAAACTGAACTCCTGACCTGAGTGTCTGTTATGTGCCAGGCCTTCTGTGGGGTGCTCCTACACCTGGCATCCTGTTTCATAGAGAAAGTGGAGCCAGCCTGCTGGGTTTCCAGTTGTGCTTACTCTAGTCCCACAAGTATGGCCTCTGGGGCAAGGTGCTTGAACTCTCTGGTCCTCAAATTCTTCACCTTCAGAATGTGGAGAGTGATAGTACCTGCCTCATAGTGTGGTGAGGATGAAATGAGGCCAGATCAAGGGTTTCACTACGGTAAGCAAAGGGTTTAAACACCCTTGATAACTAGCAGTGCTGTGGAGCAGGAAGGAGACCCACCCATTTGTCTGGGAGGGGTCTGCAGAGAAGGCCACGGTTAGGACAAGTGTGCTAGACTTTAAGGAATTATATTCCCTTTTGTTTGTTTCTCCGGGCTTTGAACAGACTCTTAAATGGAGCCTATGTTTAAAAATCGCAGTGTATTTCTCCTGCTCAGCAGCCCTGTTGTCAGGCTTAGCTGCCACCCGATCGGAGAGATCTACAGAGCCCTCGGGCCTCTTCAAGGGGGAAGTGCCCCGATAGGGAGCCAGCCCTTGTTTTCCTTGTTGGTTTGTCTTCACTGAATATGGATTTAAATCATCTCTGAGTTTTACAGGGAAGCATCTAGTCTGCCTTCTCCTGTGAAGTCTGAATTTCAGGCATTTTTTTATCCCACTCAAAATCAGATTTCCAAGTAGCAGCCAACCTGAATGAACATGAGGGACTGTGACGCCCTCCTTCTCAGCCTTACTGTATCTCGGTATGGATGATGCTGGCTTGCCCTACCATATCCATTTTACAAATTAGGAGACTAAGACACAGAAAGCCTAGTAATTTTCTCAAGGTGACAAAGACGTGAGATTCTAGAGCAAGGAATTCAAATCTAGCCCTGATTGAAAGCATGTCCTCAGTGCCTCAGAGCAGGTTGCATGCCAATCATGAACCTAGAGGGGATGGTGAGCAAAACTTTGTGTCATGCCAATGAAGGTTTGAACATCTGCTCGTGCACTTTTTGGCTACATAGCCAGAGTGAGCTCCTTAACTCCTCTGAGCCTCAGATTCTTCAACCATCAAATTGGAGAGAACAGTGGCTCTTGCAGGGTTATTGGGTAATACGCATTATTTATGTATGTATCTAGCATATAGTACACACTCAGAAATGGTGGGGATTCTTAGTAAACTTTCTTGTAACTGACTCACATGAAGCTACTGTTGGGACTCTGAGGAGTTTGATGGGCAGCTACAGTTGGTTGCCAGGAATGAGAACCATAAAATGCTGGTTTATTATGGTCATGTTGTGCTGGGATTAAAGTCCCCACCCCCACCCTGCTTTGTACCTGGGAGTGGGAAGGGACCTTCTGAGCCAAGGGGATTAATCACCAGCTTTCATGTTATGTCATGAGGGCGAGACTGTGGGCATGCTGGCATTGGAAGTGCCTTTGATCTCCCTCAGGTGCTGGGGGCCCAGAAACAATAACACCTTTGTGAGGTCTAGGAGAGGTGCAGGTCTGAGGAAACACTCCCAGGGAAACTCAAGGACCCCCTTTGTTGTGGTTCTGGCAAATAAAACCACTACTGCCAGGAAAAATTCATCCAGCAGAACACAGGGACAAAAGTAGTCTGTGGGCTTTTCAAAAAGTGGTTTTCACCATGACCGAAAGGATTCTCTTTTTTTCTGTCTGCTCACTCACTTCTGATGTTTCCAATTCAATAGGTTAATTGAGATAAAATTCCAAGGAATATTTTTTGTTTAATCCAGGCTGTCTGTATCTAGATCACCCCAAAAGAATGAAAGGATGAATGGACCAAGTGAGTATGGTAAATATGTAGAAGCTTCCTACTTCCAGATTCCTATTACCTTCAGGAATCTGGAGAACAAGGATGAGGTTGAACATAAGACATACTAATAAGGCCTTTGATATTTTAGAAGATACAAGTGTAGGCTACACATTTATCTTCTTTGTGGATGATTTAATTAACCAGAAAAAAAATATGATTCTTTTTTTAACTCCGTGAAACAGAGCTGCTTGTTCAGAGTTAATTACTACTAAGTCTCCAAGCCCCAGATAATACATAGCAGGGGTTAGCCAGAGGTTGAAAAGTCACTGGGTGGGCTGGGGCTGATCCCTGCCCTCCTCGCTCCTGCATGCCTTCTCTGGAGCTGTCAGATTGGGTTGCAGCTTGGCAACTTGTCTCCTAGTGAGCATCTCAGGTGGGGAGAGGACCCTGGGGAGTTGAGGTCAGGAGGATTACCGAGATGGTAAGGTTTGCTGTGAGCTGTGAAGCACATCTGCACCTTAAATCGGTCAGAACTGAAGTTTCTCGGTGCAAAATGAATGTAGAGATTGTGCTTCTCTGTCACAGAATAGATGTGGCATCTCATAGACACAGGCTCAGGTGGTGGCCTCCCCACTCACTGTGAATGTGGGGAAGATGCTCCAACTTCCAGTGCCTTGGTTTCCTCATCTGTTAACTGTAAGCAATAGTGTTTACCCACAAAATTATGTTCAGGATTAACTGGGTAACTTTGTAAATGACTTGGCACAAAAGGCCAATTGTGGAGTTGTTAATGATTCATTAAGGCTAGAAGGATCCATGTGGTTATGGGTTAGAATTAGAGACATTAGTGTTTACTCATGTTTAGCTTAATATATATTCAGATGGATATGTGCAAAACTAGTTATAGATTTGTATACATATACAAGTTAGCAAACATATGTGCATTTCCTAGCTGTGTCAGCTGAGTTGGTCTGGAAACAAGAACACCCCACTGACTAGTTGTCATAAGTATACCTAGTCTTAAATCTCGGTTTCTGACACTGTTATCTAATCAAAAGAACCAGAACTCCTGAGAGCATGGGGCCAGTTCACTGTCCTTCAGACCGTTGGAGGGCCGGACTGTAGTTAAATAAAAAACCAAACTATGAACGAATTCCTATGCACACTGTACATATCTTATTTTGAAGTAAAAAAAAAAAAAAAAAAACAGGAACAAATACAATCACACCACCTCATGTGGCCCGCGGGCCTCAGTTTGAGGACCCCTGCTTTAGAGAAATGGTTGATTCTAGGATTGGGGCAGGACATATACAAAATGAGCCTGGAGTTTCCTGTAGTGCCAGAAAGTTAGGAAATGCTCATAAAAAAAAAAATAGAGTGAGTGAGAATGTGTCAGAGGGAACCCACCGAGGGAGCTCGGTGGAGCAGTTCAAGCCATATAACAAAGTATTATTAGAACCTAAAGTGAAACATAAATATCCATGAGTCCATACTGAAATAAATGATTAAATAAATAAAATGGATAAGCAGAGGATAAAAATCTATGCATAATAATTCTAAATACTTTATGTAGCTAGTCCATCATCAGGGAAGTGGACCATAACTTTCCACTCCCAACAGTGGGCTGCACAGAGCGACTTCCTTCTAGAGATTACAGTATAGAAAGGGGAGAAAGACTAATTTTACACTGGAGAAATATGGCAACCACAACATCAGCCAGGTGAACAAGGTCAGCGTCAATAGTGACGAGTCATGTCAACATCACGTACCATTGGTATGATCTGATATGTCTTTTTCCCCCAAGCCTGTAACCCAATGTGATCAGAAAAACGGCTGACAAATCTCAGTTAAGGGAAATTACAAAATGCCTGACCAGTGCCCCTAAAAATTGTTGAGGCCACCAAGAAACAAGGGAAGTCTGAGAAACTATCCCAGCCAAGGGGATCCTAAAGAGATGTGACCAAAAAATGTCATGTGGTGTTTTGGGTGGAGTCCTGGAACAGAAAAAGGACATTAGTTAAAAATTAAGGATGTCTGAATAAAGCATGGACTTTAGTGTGTGGGGTCAGCGTCATTCATTATTGTGACACATGTACTTCATGTGAGATATTAATGATAGGGAAACTACTGGATGTGGACATGTAAGAACTCTCTGTACTACATTTACAACTCTACTACATTCCAAAACTATTCTAAAATTAAGAAGCATTCATTACTTATTCACTCATGAAGAATGTTTGCAGAGACAAAATATTTGAATTCTTAATATGTAAAATTATGCTAACTTCTACAAGTAGGCATTCTAAATAAAATTTTTAAAAGAGAAAAAAAAAAAAGCTAAAGCAAAAACATTTTCTCATATTTGCCTGGCCAAGTACTAAGAGTAAATACGGGATTAAATGTTTGCTTGTTTTCAAGGAGTTCAGGTACATTGAGAGAGACGGACAGAAGAGGAAGTAACTGCAACACAAGGTAGCAATTCCCACAGTCAGTTTGTGGCTGGAGTGTGGGGGGAGTATGAAGAAGGGGCCATCCAGGTCTTCAGCACACAACCAAGTTATCCTATAGGAAGTGATATTTGTAGGATCATGGGTTCCCTGCCTCCAGTTAGAATGCTGTTCTAGCCAGCCCAGATTTAGATACTAGACCCTGTCCTCACGTTTCTCCACTTTGATTTTCTCTGCCATGTCCACAGAGCCATGCAGCTGTCTTCTTTTGAGTCCTAGACGGGCTGGGGGTATGTGTAAGCCCATTGGGAGGGCACCACAGGAAGACAGAACAGCCATGTGCCTTGAACTAATAATCTTCTTCTGTTAGTCGAATAAAATGTCTAAGAAGAGGGTGGGCAAGTGGGACAAGTGTATCTATCGTGTTCTCTTTAACAGATGGCACTAGCAGAGGTCATTGACAGAGGTGGGGTGGAAGGGAGTCCATGTTGCACAGTAAGACCACTGTTAACACCGACTGTGACAGCACCTGCATGCTGTCCGTGAATGTGCTGCTGCCTCCTGGTTTACAAGACGTGCTGTCTCCAGACCTGTAGGAAGCAGCATTCTCAGCACACTTTGTTTGGAGGCTAGCCCTAGGACCCAGCAACTGCATGTCCTGGGCATTGATTTGGCAAGGAGAGGGTTGCTATCCAGTCAGGCATGAGAGGCATGCCCTCAGGAAGCTCAAGGCAGTTTGTTTCTCCTGGCATGTGAGAAACATTCTAAAACATTGTACTAATCTGAGTATGATTAACATCGTTAGCCCCAGGCACCAGCACCAGCTCCCATCATTTTGAAGAGACCAGCAATGGCTGCTATCAGCTACCATGGATGGAATGCCCACATGTACCACGCACCTTACTAAACACTTCATATCATGTAGTCAGCTCAGCAATCCTGACACCATTACTGTCCCTGTTTTACAGGTGAAGAAACTGAAGCAAAGAGTGGTTAAATGGGGCATGCAACGTGCAGGAAGGGCATACTCATGTGAGCTGTGGTCCCCCACCACTGGGCCTTGGACCAGTGCTGGTTGTGGCCTGTTAGGAACTGGGTGGAACAGCAGGAGGGAAGCAGTAGGCAATAGAGCACAGGCAGCTTCGTCTGTATTAATAGCTGCTCCCCACCACTCACACCACCACCTACACTCCCACCTCCTGGCAGACCAGTGGGGGCATTAGATTCTCACAAGAGCATGAACCCTCCTGTCAACTGTGCATAGGAGAGATCTAGATTGCCCTCTCCTTATTGCAACCTAATGCTTGATGATATGAGGTGGAAATGTAATGCATTTGAATCATCTGGAACCGCACCCCCACACCTATCCATGGAAAAATTGTCTTCCGTGAAACGGCCCCTGGTGCCAAAATGGTTGGGGACCACTGCCCTAGAGGACTGACTTGAGACGACTAGTTCTTCCCTTTCACTTGGACAGCTTATCTCAAAGGCAGTGGTTCTCAACCTTCCTAAGGCCACGATGTATTTTCGGTGTTACAAAGGGGTCACGACACACTTTGCTGCTCAAAGGCCTGGAGGAGAGGGAGAGCCATTCCATTGAAATGTGGGCACAGACGGGGCAAGTGTTTGAACATACATTTCACCAAAGGCAAGATTTGAATGACAGGCACCTGAGAAGATGCTCCATGTCACAGTCAGAAGGGAAACGAGGGGAATTAAAACCACAGTGTGGTCTTGTACACACTTTGTAGAGCGGCTAAAGTTGTGTGGAACTGGAGCTCCCATACACCACTGCTGGGAATGTCGGATTTTGCAGCCATCTTGGAAAACAGGTTAGCAGTTTCTTACAAAGCTAACGTACATCTACTGTGTGATCCAGCCATTTAAACTTGGACAGGAATGCTCACAGCAGCTTTATCTGTAAAAGTCCAACACTGGCTGTGGCCCAGATGCCTATCAGCAGTGAATAGAGTGACTCTTGGTGTAGTGTAGTAATACAATACTACTGAGCAATAAGATATAAGGTAGAATGTGGATTAGTCACAAAATAATTATGCTGAGTGATAGAAGCTACTCAAAAAAAAAAAAAAAAAAAGAAGTATAAACCATATAGTTCCATTACATAAAATTCTAGGAAACGCAAACTACCATGTAGTGACAAAAACCAACTCACTGGCTGCCTGGAATGGGGAGTGGGCACAGTGAGGGCAGGAGAGTAGGGTTGAAAGGGACACAAGGAAAGGCTGGGAATGTGGATACATTTATCTCGATTGTGGTGACGTCTTCACTCACCAGATCAAAACTTACCAAATCAGACTTTTTTAGTTTATTGAATTATAATTATACCTCAATAAGGCTTTTTTTATAAAGTGGGAAAAATAACAGCAATAACGGTAACAATAATGCTTGCTATATTCCAGGCACTATTCTAAATATATCTGGAAAATTATTTAGTTCTCATTTTTAAAAAATCATACATAGTAGGTGATCAATAAATCTTAGTTTTAACTTTTTTCCTTCTCAGTCAGATTTTCTAGCTTCTGTGACATATTTTATCCTACTCTTTGGCTCCTGGCGCAGACTGGTAAGCAGCATTCCTTGTATTTTAACGGTGCCAATCTGTATCTCAGATGACATCGACTGGCCTGGTGGGTGCATGTTTGCTAAGCCTCCTCCTGGCCCAGCCTGTCTGGCTCAGTGCTGGCACGTAGCAGGTGCTGAGCGACTGCATAGCTGGGTTGCTTTCTCTTCCTGGGAAGTATACAAATGCTTTGATTCTCCCAAGCGTCTTCTCATTCCTTCCTGCTGTAGCGGGGCCACTGTTGGTCACTTGCTTCTACTCATTGAGGCCCAGCTGACCAGAAGCCCCACGTCTGAGGTGCTGTGACTCTGCTTCCCACCACCACCTCTCCAGGGAAATCAGGCCACTTTAGGAAGTAAGATTGTCACTGAAATTTTGCTTTAGTCGGAGCTTGGTGAGAAGCCAGCCACTCTCTGCTCTGTTCTTCCCTCAACAAAGACAGTCTTCTAGAACTTTCCATCCTCATCCCCACACCCTGTCCCCATCCCACCACCCAGTGCCCTGGGGAGGAGAAAGCGAATTCCTGCTGGGCTCCTCAGGGCTGCTTAGGCTGTCTGGTTCTGTAGTCTGATTTCATAAGACAACAGAGTGAGGGAGCCTGTGGCCGTAGTGCCTGTGACCAGAGAACGTCTACCTTCAGACCATGCGGCGTTGTCAGCTGTGTGGTTTGGGAAGTGTCTCTGAAGGCATCTACAGCTTCCTCAGACTGTCAGAGGACAAACTTTCCCAGGAGAAAAGGGTGTGGCCTGGGCTCAGGTCAGAAGTCCCCCAGGACTGAGGGGCACTGGGCAGGATCTGTTTGCTAGAGGAGGAGAGGGTGCCCAACGCCGTTAATCACAAGGGAATACAAGTGAGAAGCCCAGTGAACTCTGCTGTTCCTCGCTCCAGGGGTTGAGGTGTGGGAGGATGTGGGGAGTGGGGCGCTCACACTCGGCCGCCGTGGTGGGAGGTGCTGCAGCTGCTTTGGAAAATAGTTCAGCCATGTCTTAAAAAGTTATGCCTGCTGTGTGGCCCAGCCTTTCCACCACTGTCACAGCGGGGCAGACATGTAGTCCCAGCTATTCGGGAGGCTAAGGCAAGATAATTGCTGAAGCCCAAGAGTTTGAGGTTGCTGTGAGCTGTGACACCGTGACACAGATAGAGAACCTCTGCCTTAGGGTTTGGCCTCATGATTACCCGCTCAGGAAGGTTTCTGTGATCATAAAAAAATCCAGAGTTTATCAAGGGCCTTCTGGAATTTGATGTTCAGAATAGCTGAGGCAGTCAGAGCAGATATCATCTTTTTTAAAATGAGGCTCAAAGTCACTAAGTGATATGTGCAGTGCCCTACAGCTAAAATAAATGATGCTTCCCTGAGCAAACCCCTGAGCCATTTCCATGGCCATCCTACAATCCTTGGTTCATCCTCATACTCAAATGGAAGGGGCCTACAGCTGGTAACAGTTTGGCTCACCCAGGAAGCGCTCCTGGCACTAATCCCCATCTGTGATTTCTGTTATCTGTGATTTCTCCATTGAGCTGCAAGCCAGTGGCTTTCAATTAGCACAAAATGCACCTGGGGAACTCCTTAAGACACTTAATTCCTCAGGCCCCACTCCCTGAGGGTCTGATTCAGTGAGTCTTGCTGGAAAGGGTATATAAGAACCTGTGGTTTTCACATGTGCCCTGGTGAGTCTAATGGCAGATTTTCAGAAAAGCTACTTTGAGCTTCCTCAGAGTAACAGTTATATCTTTCCATTATTGTTTCCCCAGTGCTCTAGCAGAGCACTTTGTACATGCATGTGGACTGAACTCTATATGTACACTTGATGGACATTAAGAGAAAAGTAAATAAATGGGAAGTTAAGGTAAATGAAGGAAAACAAGTTGGTGAGTCTGTCAGATCATTCCAGGTGTAGAGTGTACTGCATGGTCCCTTGAATCTCTATCCTTTTACATAAGGTCTCTTGGTAGGCATATTAAGAAGTCATTCCCTCAGCCGGGCATGGTGATTCATGCCTGTAATCCTGACAACTCAGAGGGGCTGAGGCAGGTGGATTGCTTGAGATCAGGAGTTAGAGACTAGCCTGGGCAAGAGCAAGACCCCATCTCTACTACAATTAGTAAAACTATCTGGACATTGTGGCAGGTGCCTGCAGGCCCAGCTACTTGGGAGGCTAAGACAAGAGGAACTCTTGAGCTCTAGAGTTAGGGGTTGCTATGAGCTATGGTGCCACACCACTCAACCCCAGGGGAACTGAGTGAGACTCTGTCTTTAAAAAAAAAAAAGTCATGACTTTGACAGAATACCTGGAAGAATCTTCTGACAATTAGATTGTGGAATTCTTCATTTCTCAGGAAAAATGGGATGGAATGAAACAGAGACCCCATTTGCAGCTTGGTGCAGACAAACCCCAAAACCAAAGCACAAACCTACCAGGGTGCAACAGGAAACCAGAAAGACCTGAGATCTTTCAGGGTAACAAGGAAGTCAGAAATAACTTCTGAGCCCTCAGTGCCCAGCCAAAGTGTAGTATTTAATCCCGCTCTCTGCCCAACCCTTCCCTTGAGCCCAGGCATTGATAAAAGATGATGCCACCTGAGTAAAAGCACATTTTAAATGTTTGTTCTGATTGGGATTTGGAGTAGGCTTCTTTTGTTTGTGCCGAAGAATAATTTGGGTCACAGGTGCAGTTTAGACTAGAAAGCATTAATTGGACTTCCTGTTTTCCCTGTAGTGATATTTGAAACCTCCATCTCCCTCCACACAGTAAACTTGGTCCATGTACATTCACAAAGCGCTTGCCACTGACAGCCGTCTTTCATGTGCTCCCTCTGTGGACCTCTGAGTCCAGGTGCGCAGTAGGTCCTAATATCTGTAATCTCATTTGATTACTACTATACCTTGGGAAATAATAAGTAGGATACAAATTATCATCACTGTTCTAAGATAAGAAAAATATAGTGTGTTAGAAAATACATGGGTTTTGAAGTCAGACAGACCTGTGTTTACATTCAAACTATTTAAGCTTTCTTACCAGAGTGTCTTCTTTTTTTCAGCCCGTAGTTTCGAGCGTCTACTATATGACAGGCAGGCCCCAGGGTGAAAATCACAAGCAGAAGCAGACATAGACTTCACAGGCTAGTGAAGGAGATGGATACCCAGAAAATAATCTCAGGAATATAGAATTAGAGATCTTATTTAGTGCTTTGCTTTCATACCCTGCTGGTAGAAGTATAAATTGGGCCAATCACTTTGGAAAACAGGGAAGCAGCAGCTGGTAAGTTTGAATAAATACATGAGTGCAGTCTACACTCCCGTTCCTGCGTAAGAACCTGGAGAAACTATTGCTCCTATGTACCAGTAAGTATCCAGAGACAAGTTCAAGAGTATCTAGACATTATATTTCATAATAGACTCAAATTTGAATCAACCCAAATTTCCATCCATAATAGAATGAGTGAATAGCTAAATTGTACTATATTCATACAGTGGTACACGAACTTAAAATGAAGGAGCTATAGCTACTTATGACCACATAGACAAATAAAAAAATTTTAAATGAAAGACAAGGCTTGAAGGAAATACATAAAGAATGATTTCATTCATAGAAGACTCAGAAGAGACAAAAGAATACATTTTAAGAATCTCAACAAAAGCACTTAGGGTTGAAAGGCGGGGGGGGGAACTACCCCATGTGTCGGAACACCGGTGAATAATATGGCTGGGAATTCTCTCTGGTTGTTGAGGTAGAGAACGCCTTTAAGGAGGGCTGAGGGGCACTGGTGTTCACTGGTGTTGGATAAATGAGTATTTATGAGTCTTTAAAATGTTCGTGTGTTTTAGACTCTCCTCTGGGTGTGTGATAGACAAGCACTATGAAGCAGAGAGCCAGGTGCATAGAGTTGGGGTGGCTGGGAAGGCTTCTGTGCCCTTTGAGCTGAGAGATTTTTAAGTAGGTAACCAAAGAATCTAGTAGGTGGGGAGGAGGGCTGTACATGGCAATGGTGGAGAGAAAGTGGGCCAAGGAAAGAGAAGGACTGCAGGATGCTGGAAGGGGGAGGGGGTAAGAGCAGGCCAGAGGGGCCAAGGAGGGCTGCGCTCGTAAGCCTTAGGAAGGGTTTTGGCCTTTTATCTAAGAGAAACTGAAAGGTTTTTAAGTATAGCAGGTAACATAACTGGGTTTACAAAGGATGGAAATAATTGCAGTTTGGAGAACAGACTGGAGAGTCCAGAGGATGCTAGGAGGCCTTGGTAACGTGGGTAAGAGATGATATCATGGTAGTTTGTCTTGGGTTACAGTTGGGGCAATGAGATAAGTCAGTAAGATACTGAAAGATGTTTAGAAGATAAAATCAGTAGCACTTTTTTGGCATGAAAACCTCCAAGGTTGCAGGGTGAATGTAGCAGAGATGTTGTAGGTACCTCACCCAAACTTCTGTAATTAGCTGCTGCCCAGAGAGCAGAGCTATCTGGAGAAGAAGCAGCAGGCTTCCGGCATCCCCTGGACAGACTAGCCTCATAGCAGAGAAACTTTTTTGGTTTATGCTGTTTTCATGTTAAATGTTTTGTCCTTGGCTTTTATCAAAAGTCTTCTCAAGAAGTAGCCACATGGACACAATGTTGCTTCATTCCCTGCCAAAAATGCCTGACATGAATCTAATCGTGAGGAAATGTTAGAAACCCCAATTGAGGGAGATGGTACAGAATAACTTGCCTCTTCTCTTAAATGCCAAGGTCACAAAAGAAGATTGAAGGCGGGTTTCAGATCCAAGGAGAATAAAGGGACAAGCCAGTGAAAGGGCACTCTGAGGCTGAACTTGGTCCTAGGGAACCTTTTTCTTTCGACTTTTACTATAAAAGACACTGAATGGATATTGAAGAAATTTTAATAAGATCTGTAGGTTACATAATAGAATTATATAAACGTTTATTTCCTGATAAAATGATTGTAGTATGGTTATATAAGAGAACATCCTTGTTTTTATAAATTGTATCCTGAAATATTTAGAAGTAAAAGAACATTACACTTAAATAGTTCAGAAAACAATTACACGTATATGTATATGTATATGTATATCTGTATGTGAACAGCACGCTCATGAAAAACACTGGGAGAATCTAGGTGAAGGTTTTGCAACCTTTCTGTAAGTCTGAAATCACTTTTGAATGAAAAGTTTAAAAGTATCAGAAAAAAGGAGACAGAAATAGCCATAGGGGGTCATCCTGTATTTGCTATTACCATGCTGATGAGTTAATATGTCATTCATTGTATTTGTATGTTAATAAATTTCCACTAGATGACTTTAGAATTTGCTATTTGGAAAAGTATTGTTTCTTCTGGCCCTGGAAGCCAGAAAGTTCCAAGTTGAAACTTAATACTCAAGCTGGACTGTTGAGCCTTCTGTCCAGCATGTTTTCATTCTTCTTTTCATTAGTCTTGCCTTGCAGCCGCTATTCACTCCTTACCCCATCTGTGTGTGTGTGTGTGTGTGTGTGTGTGTGTGTGTGTGTATTGAGGGTGGGCAGACACTGTCTCATATTCTTAGTGTTATCCTCTGATGGCAGCTGCGATAACAAATTACCACAAACTTGATGGCTTAAAACAACCCACATGTATTTTGTTATGGTTCTGGAGTCTGGATGTCTAAAATAAGTTTCATGAAGCAAAGCTCTTTCAACAGGACCGTGTTTCCTCTTGAGTTCTAGGGACAGTCGCTCCTGGCTGCTTGCAGCTTCTGCTGGCTGCTGACACTCCTTGGCTTGTGGCTGCACCACTGCAGTCCTGACTTCTGTGACCTCATTGCCTTCTTATTTGCAGTCACATCTCCTTCTGCCTCTCTCATATAAGGATACTTATTGTTGCATTTAGGCCCAAGCAGGATAGTCCAGGATTATCTCTTCAGCTCAAGATCCTTAATCACATTTATAACTCCTTTTTTTTTTTTTTTTTTTTTTTTTTTTTTTTCCAAATAAAAAATTTGGTGGTTACCGGGAGTTTTATATGGGGTTTTTTTTGGTGGTGTTTTTTAACCCAAAC
>CAUYPK010135352.1:0-17465 GCA_963574355.1 Loris lydekkerianus
ATGAAAATAAAATCAAAAATGTTAAGATAATTAATTAAATAATACACTTAAAATTATCATTAAAGAAAATTAAACACCTAGGAATATACATAATGAAAGAAGGTAAAGGAATCTAAAAAAAAAAAAAAAAAAAAAAAGTTATGAAACCCTTAAAAAAGAAATACCAGAATACATCAGCAAAAGGAAAAACTTGCCATATTCTTGACTGGGAAGAATCAACATTGTTAAAATGTGTATACTATCCAAATTAATCTGAAGATTCAATGCAATGCCCATTAAAAGAAGCATCACACTACCAGACTTTAGGCTTTAAGTCTGCAGTGATCAAAACAGCATGGTATTGGCATAGAAAGAGAGACATAGATACATGAAACAGGTTAGAAAACCAAGAGATGAAACCAGTCTTTTATAGCCAGCCAACTTTTTATAAACAAAACAAAAACATACACTAAGGAAAGAATCCCTATTCAATTAACAGTGCTGGGAGAATTGGATAATCACATGTAAAACACTGAAACTGGACCCTGACCCTTCACCAATTTCAAAAATTGATTTAAGATTTATAAAAGATTTAAATCTAACATGAAACAATAAAAATTCTAGAAGAAATTGTAGGACAATCTCTTGATGTTATCAAACTGGGAAAATGTTTTATGAAGAAAAGCTCTATAGCAACTGTTACAACAAAATAAACAAATTGGGTTTAATTACACTGAAAAGCTGCTGCACAACTAAAGAAACAACAATCAAAGTAAATAGGCAACCTTCAGAATGGGAAATGATATTTGCATGTTACCAATCTGACAAAGGCTTGATGACTGGGATCTAAAGAGAACACAAATTAATCAACAAAGAAAGAGTAAACAACCCCATCTATCACTAGGCAAGAGACATGAACAGAACTTTCTCTGAGGAACACAGACAAATGACTAACGAATATATGAAAAAGTGCTCATCATCTCTAATCATCAGAGAAACGGAAATCAATACCAACCTTAGATATCACGTAACCCCAGTAAGATTAGCCCACATGTCAAAGTCCCAAAGTTGCAGATGCTAGTGATGATGTGGGGAGAATGGAACACTTTTACACTGTTGGTGGGACTGCAAACTCATCCAGCTTCTTTCAGAAGTTGTATGGAGAATCCTCAAAGAATTCAAATTAGACCTCCTGTTTGACCTTGCAATCCCAGTACTGGGGAAAAAAGTCATTTTATCATAAAGACATTTGCACTAGATTGTTTATTGCATTTCAATTTACAATTGCCAAGATGTGGAAACAGCCTAAGTGCCCATCAACTCAGGAATAGATTAACAAACTGTGATATATGTATACCATGGAATACTCTTCCACTATAAGAAAGATGGAAACTTTCTTGTATATTAACCTGGATGGGACTGAAACACATTTTTCTTAGTAAAGTATCATAAGAATGGAAAAGCAAACATCCAATATACACAATACAAATATGAAGCCAGTAGACCATCTAAAACATGCCCACATAGGAGAAAAACTCAATACAATTTAAGTTGCGGGGAGGGGAGCTGAAAAGGGGAGAACAGTGAAGTGAAGAGATGGTGTGCTCTCACTTAATGGGCACGAGGTGGGAGTATAAGGCACATGTTTAGGGTGTGGGACATATCTACAAAAGGAACTCTATCAGATTGAAATATTGTGACCTTATTGTTTATACCCTCACGTTAACCTGAAATTAAAAAAAAAAAAAAAATCTGGCAAAGAAATTCTTCTTTATAAAAAGATAAAATAAAACAAAGTAAACTTTTGTCACAACCTATTATCTATAAAAGATAAAACTAAGGAAGAATAAATTACTTTGCAAGATAGAAGAATAATGCATAAATATTTAAGCCAATTTTTCTAATAATCTCAGAAACTATTTCTTCTATCTTTCTTTATTTTGCATGTCCTTTTCAGAGGAAAAATTTAAAAGTTCTCAAAATGTCAGTCAAGTAATTCCATGCTTAATTAAACATGGAAGATTTTTGTTACACTAGCATTTTTAAGAGTTTGCAGAGAAGTAATTTAGAATAACAGGAACAATGTTTCATCTTAAAGATCACATTTTTAGCTCAAGTTGAATGGCAAATCTAAAGTTAAAACTCTTCACAGTGTTAGAATATCAGAGTTGAGATGTTAGATTGTGTTGCTGCAATTAATTAGGAACCAAAGGAAATATCTTTGTATAAATAGCGATTTTTAGTCATGGGCATTTAAAAGTATATCTTACATTGGCATATTCTTATACATTATATAAGTATTTCACAAAATGTATAAGTAATAAAATTTGTGCTAAGTACTACAATGGATATATTGTCTAATTTTCACTGGGAGTCAGGAGGATATTCCATTGCATGATAATATTTAAATTGTAACTATCTTAGCACAATAACTAAGAAAATGCCAGGAAGGCTATGTTAACCAGTGTGATGAAAATGTGTCAAACGGTCTATGAAGCTAGTGTATGATATCCCATGATCATATCAATGTACACAGCTATGATCTAATAAAACAAAAAAGGAAAAAATAATATTTAAATTGCACTGAGAAATATGTATAAGAATTAGCCAGGTAAAGAGTAGGGAAGAGGGTCTCAGAAGAACAAGAAAATGTATACAGGCTTCAAAGCAGAAGATAATAATTTGCTTTTGCTTTTTTCAGGATGTCATGTAGTTGGAATCAGTATATAGCCTTCTCAGATTGGCATCCTTTACTCAATAACATGCATTTACGTTTCCTACATGTTTTTTCATGGATGGATAACCCTTTTCTTTTTAGCACTAAAAAAATAGGTAATTTGCTTTTAGCACTAAGTGATTTTTCCTTGCTTAGATACAGTAGGGTTTATTTATTCACCTACTGAGGAATATCATAGATAAGAGTTGGTGAACATCCGTGTGCAGGTTTTTGTGTGGAAACACATATTCAACTTCTTTAAGCAAGTGCCAAGAAGCAAAATTACTGTATCCCGTGGTTAATGTTTGATAAGTTCTTTAAAAACTGCCACCAGCAATGAATGAGAGTCTCTGATGTACTATACCCTCGTAATCTTTGGTTGTTATAATTATTATAGATTTGGGATATTTGAATAAGTGAATACTAGTATCTTGTTATTTAGCTCTACTTTTTATATAATGTTTTATTTTTTTCCTTGGAAGAACAATATAATATCAAATGCCCTTTCATAGTCTTTTAAAAATTAATATTGATTCATGACTAATATTTTTTTTATTGTTGGATATTCATTGAGGGTACAAAGAACCATGACCAATAATTTTTAAATCATTCATTTAACCTTCTTCATTATCTTTCATGTTATCTTTGTCCTGTATATATTTGCCTATATCTAAGCTATAAATGTCAATTTTTTTTTTAAAGAGTCATAATACATTTGTGTTTAAGAAATCATGACTATTTAGTCTTGCAACTTTTCTCACATACTTTTTTTTTTATCATTTTCCATGTTTTTTTTTTCTTATACATTTATCGAAAAACATGTTTAGGTATCTATTACTAATATCTCTGATATTTACTAATATCTTTTATACTTTTCTGTAGTCTTTCTAAGTGTTGATTCAATTCCATAATCTTGCATTTTTATCTTTATTATATTTTATCATCCTCATACAGTTATTTTTGGTTCTCCCTTTCTGGAGTTCTTAGCTATAGTCAACAGTAAAGATTGACTCTATTTGGCTTGCACTTCCATTTCAAAACTCTGTTTCCATCTCACAAAGTTTTGATATATTTCCATTATTACTTTGTTTCAATTATTTTTTCTTAGATGCCTTTTATGTTTTGTTTCTTTTTAATTTAACCCAGACTTTATTGTTTTATATTTTTGCTCCATTCTTCTTTCTTTTCTTTCTGGAATTCCAGTTATACATATTATACATCTTTTAGAATTCTTCCACAATTATCACATACACCTGTTCTGTTTAAGTTTTTTTCTCTTTATATTTTAACTTGGCAAGTTTATTTTTATCTGTCTTCAAGCTCACTGATTGCTTCCCTGGATACATTGAACTTACTATTTCACATTTAGGTAGCATAGTCTTATATTCATATAATTTCATTTTGGATTCTTAGAGCTTTCATTTATCTGCTCATATTATTCATCTTTTCTTACATAATTCCCCCTCTTGCATTAGAGCTCTTAACATATTAATCAAAGTCATATTAAATTCTGTGTCATGATTCTAAAATCTGTGTCACATGAGTCTGATTCTTTTGCTTGATTTAAATTTTCAGACTGTGCATTTGTCTTATTTTTTAGTATGCCTTATAATTTTATATTGGAATCCAAAATGAGGTATTAAGTAATAGGAACTGAGGTAACAGGACTTTAGTGTTTGGTTTTATGTTATCCTGCTTAGGAGTTGGGCTTTTTCTACTGTTAAGTTTAAGCTTACATGCAATAATGCCATAGGATTTTAATTCCTCATTTGCTATATTTTGTCTCCACTTTTGACTTCAGGCCTCCCAAAAGTGTCTGTGTCTTATAGCTCGAAGTCAATACTCTCATTCATATAATATAAAATAAAACTCCATGAATTTTTTTAAACGAAACCTTAAATTGAGATTCATGACAAACTTCCACCCTGAAATATGGATAGACAGGCAAATCTAGAATCAGAGAAAACTTTAGATTATGTAGAACAGAAATGACTGGAAACAAACTTATAACAGCATTTAAAAAGTACTTTTGATGAATACCTGAAGCCAAGTATAGCCTGACATGACAAGGAGAAACTCCTGGGAGCTGCAGTCTGAGAGGACTTCTGATATTTCCTGAATCATACCAGAGTCTGACAGGGAAGAGCCAATAATGATTTCCTTGTGGATCTGGACGTGGAAAAGTAGCCTTTGTGTAACAAAGTCGATAAACTCCTAATTCTGCTGATCAAATAACAAAGAGAGTAAACACAAGCTATCAATTCAGAAATAGAAGAAGTTATCACCAATAATTCTGGAAAAACTAAATTAGTAAAAAATAATAAAAATACTAACTTATGCCAACACATTAGACACTTTTGATAAAATTAATTTTTTTCTTGAAATATACAATTGATACAAATTGATATAAGAAAAATATCAAAATAAGGAATAATTAAGATATATCCCCTTAATTATTAAGGAAGTTTGGGTGTTACTTGATTAGTCAATTAGTATGTGTGAAAGTAAATAACTTCACAGAAAAGCAAATTAAATGCACTCTAGAATGACTAAAATTTCTTCCTTTACAAATCATGTTGTCTGGGGAAGATAATATCTAAAATTCCCATGTGCTTTATGTTTTAAGGCTATAGAAGTGGTATAGAAAATAAAAGTAAAATGAAAACAGTATCTTTTTATGGACAAGGCTAGAATAAGAGGCACAGCTTTTTTAATACTGAAGTCTAATTGATGTTTTATATCTTAAAGTCAGTGTTGGCTCTTTCTCTTAATGGTCAATTTTGGAAAGTATGAAGCATAGTTCAAACAAAAATATAGACTTATCACTATATGAAAATCAACATGTTCTCAGAAACATGAGAATGTTTAAATATTAAAATATTTATATATTTTAATTTGGCATACATGACACAGTCTCACTGTAAGACTCTGGTATGATTCAGGAAATAGTGGAAGTCCTCTCAGACTGCAGCTCCCAGGAGTTTCTCATTGTCAGGTCAGACTATACTTGGCTCCAGCTATTCACCAAAATTACTTTTTACTTGTTGTTACAAGATTATGTTTCCAGTCATTTCTGTTCTCCATAAACTGAAGTTTTCTCTGATTCTAGATTTGCCTGTCTATCCATATTTCAGGGTGGAAGATTAAATTTCATATTTAATATTACATGAGGGTAAATATTGCATGTTAAATCTGTAGCAATTCTTCAGCCTATTATTTTAAAAAATCCTATACATTAAAATTATGTCAGAAAATGAAATATACTAATAATTCATAAACATCAAAGTTTTATATCCTAAGTGTTTTAAAGCCTGTTTATGAAAAAGTACACAGTTCTAAATGAGACTTTGGAGCTTATTTCTTTAAGTGTGCCTATTCCACTTTATATCTTGATTTGTTTCATCCAATACCTATAAATGTAACAATCTTGTCCAAATAACCTAGGAGTTCTCCAGCTCAGTAATAGCTTACAGATACTTACAGTATGAAAAACTATAGGAAAACATTATGTAATGTCTATTTCCATCTGATCTTGTAATGCCAGTCTGATCACAAAACAGTAGAATTAAACTCCCAGGAAAGTTACAAATTACAAGATAATCAGAAGAAGAATTTATACAAAATTAAGAAAAACAATAATCTGCTGAAACCTTAAAAGTCATTTTTCTTAACCTCCTATTGAAATATTGACACAATCTTTGTTATGAAACAAAGAATTTAACCAAACTGTAAACAACACTTTCTCTAGAGGGCAGGAAAAAATTCTTTTATATAATAAATAAATAAAACTAATTCCATTTCAGATATTAAAAAGAACTTAAAAATAAAACTACAAATTCAAGAATGATAAATAATTTAAAATTTTCATGAATTAGAAAATCAAACAGTAATCAAATCATAAATAAATGACAAGGCTGTACTTTTACTAATATCAAAAGAAAATATATGATCGTCAGCTAGCTAGTATAAATACAAAAAAAAGAGAAAAATAAAATATATAATATTTTCTCTAATAACCTTTTTACTGAAGTACATGTCTATAAAAAAGCTCAAGAAAAGAGACTGTGCTGTCTTCTTAGAGATAAAGTCTAGTCAATTGCTTTCTTCTCTTTTGTAGAGAGAGGAAGACTGTACTTACTGTCAACAAGGAAGATAGTTTTTCATTGATTATATGGAAATGATTTGATCAATATTATTTTGATATTTATTTTTTTCATCTAACCACTGTCTGTGTGCTGCTGTATATCGATCCATTGCAAGAATATATGGAAGTGTAGTTACCTGTTCTCTTCTTGTTGATCTTTTGGGTTTTCTCAGAGTTGATTTACTGTCAAGAGCAATACTATGAGTTTTCTCAAATATAACTTCTGCCATGTTTCTTTTACACATTTTGTCAACATTCCTAGGAAACAATTGATGTGTTGCAGAGCACACGCATGTATCCATTATGAGTTCTTGATCCTGTTGTTTGATAACTTTCAGCAGTTTATAAAACTCTTAGCCAATATTCATTCAAATATTCAACTCCATTTTCTGGAATTTCTGTTACTCCAATTACACACATGTTAAATAGTTTGAAAATAGCCAACAACTTCTGGAAGCACCTTCCAAAAATATAACCAGTTGAGGAATATGGAAGTGGAACTATATCAACCTCATTGATTATAAAGCTGATTGAAGACACAGAATCTTAAAGGAGACGGCCAGAAGAGTATGCTAATGTTTGTTAGAATTAACCACGGAGAAAAGTGAAGTCAGAACAAACAAATATAAGCTTTCCTCACACAGAAAGGGGCCATTTTATGAAAATTTCTAATTATATGGAAAACAAGTCAGAATGCACCATCCCTGGAAACAGGCTATTACAAAGAAAGAACTGGTGTGGCAAAATACTTATTCACACATTTCCTTCCAAACTTCTCTATCACGGGTATAATCCTCTTATTCTAGGTAGGAATGATCAGGATAGAGTCAGGCTAAGAGTACTCTTCTAGTGCAGTGGTTCTCAAAATGAGTTTCTTGGACTTGCAGAATCAGAATAACCTCCGGAGGTTGTTAGAAATGCTAATTCTCAGGCCCCACCATGTACTGGTTGAATCAGCTCTCTAGATGATTTTGATATAACTAAATTTTGAGAAAGACTATTTCTCTTATAGGTTCTCAACCCTGCCTTAATGTTGGACCTTTTGAAAGTTAATAATTTTCACACAATCTGAGACCAACACAATATAACCTGAGAGAGCCCTAGCCAATTTGTGCGTGTGTGTGTGTGCGTGTGTGTGTGTATTTTCAGGACCTTCTCAGTTGACCTTCTCATATGCTGTCAGCAATGACAACTACTGACTCTATCAGAAATCATTCCTATTGAAACAGAAGGACAAAAAGATGATAGTTGCCCTTAATAAACTCAGGGAAAATATTGTTCCTATAATCTCAGTATAACAGATATAAAAGGTTTTTCTAAATACATTGATCTCAAACTTTAAAATATTTAAATTTTTTAAATGATCTTGTGTTTTTTAAAACCCTTTCTGAAAATAAAATTATAAATACACAAATGGTAATATTGTGTATGTCTAGAATCTATAGTAAAACTAATTGACTTAACAGTAAAGAAAACTACAGAGTATAATGCCATTACAAAGACATCAAACGTATTCTTGTGTAACAGAAAAAAGCAAAATGAAAGTGTAAAACTTATAAAATAATACAATTTTAACAGCACCTTAAAACATAAGTAGGTAGTAATAAATCTTAAAGTACAATGTTGAATAAAGAATCCAGGCACAAAATACATAGTGTATTTTTCCCTTTAAACTAACTTGAAACAAAACAAAGTAAATGTACAATGATACAAGTCAGAATAGTGGTTATCCTTCGAGATAAGAACACTGTGACTCCAGGAAGTATAAAATGGCTTTGGGGTGCTGGTAACATCTGTTTCTTAATTTGTATACTGAAGGTTGTCTGTAATTATTAAACTGCAAAATTTTATGTTCACTTTACAAAATGTGGTGGTATTTAAATCCAAGTTTAAAAATGGGAAAATTCTAAACTCTGCTAAAAATTATGTAAAGGAAAAAATTAAAAATCATATTTGTTAAGTGTGTTGTTTTTGCTCATTTATCTATACTTTTTTTTTTTTCTTGAGACAGATTCTTACTATATCACCCTCGGTAGAATGCCATGGCGTCACAGCTCACAGCAACCTCAAACCCTTGGGCTCAAACCATTCTCTTGCCTCAGCCTCCCAAGTAGCTGGGACTACAGGCACCTGCAACAATGACCAGCTAGTTTTTGGTTGTAATTGTCATTGTTGTTTGGCAGGCCTGGGCTGGATTCGAACCCGCCAGCTCCAGTGTATGTGGCTGGCACCCGAGCCACTGTGGTACAGGTGCTGAGCCTTATCTATACATTATTAGCAATAAAGTAATATAGATTTCCTTAATAAGAAAGTGTGTTGTTGAAATACAATTCAAATGTCATAAAATTAACCCATCAAAAAATAAATATACTGTCAGCTATTTGTAGGATATTCACAGCCTTCACCAGACAATGTATAACTATCACTAGTCAATATTAGAAAACATTGGGGGTGTTTGCTGGTGTTAATTTTTTATATGATTCAAAAGAAACCCCATCCCCTAGGGTGATGTCATTTGCTTCTTTCTTCTTGATTTAGATTTAGTTTGCCTTTTTCTCTTACAATTTTGTAACTTAGAAACTTAACGGTCTGAATTCCATCTTCCTCTTTAATATGAACATTTACCAATATCAATTTCCCTCTAAGATATGCTGTAAATACACACCATAAAATTTCAAGTGTTGTATCTCTACTTTCATTTATTTCAAAGTTTTTTTTTTTTAAATATCCCTTTTGATTTCTTATTTGATTCAATGATTTTGGGACTGTGTTGTTTTGTTTCCATAGATTTGTGAGTTTACCAAATTTATTTATGTTATTAAATTGTAGTTTTATTCCTCTATGGACAGAGAATATATTTTGTATTGTTTCTATTTTTTTAATTTATTAAGGTTTGTTTTATGGTGTAGCATAAGATCAATACTGAGAATATTACATGTGTGCATATTTTGCTGCTGATGGTTGTAGTGTTATACTGATGTCTGGTGGTCAAGTTACCTTGTAGGGTTCCTCAAGTCTATATCGTGTAAATTTTTTTCCAAGTGATTTTATTCATTTTTCAAAATAAATCCTTAAGTTTCTCTCTAATATTGTATTTTCTATTTTCCTTTAATATCTGTTAGTTTTTGCTTTACCTATTCTTATGGTCACTTTACAGGTTCATATATCTTTGCAATTATTATTTATTTTTGATTGATTATATCTCTTCTCATCATAAATGTCCTTTTAAATCTCTAATAATATTTTTGTTTTAAATTCTCCACTGTCTGATATTAATATACATAGTACAGGATTTTTATGTTATGTCTTTTTTACCGATCCTTTTATTTTCAGTCTAAAGCGTGCCTCCTATTGATAGCATACAGTTGGGAAGTGTTTATTTATCCAGTTTATAATATCTGCCTCTTGACTGGATTGTTCAATACTTATTATACTTGACATTAACCTCAGTAACATTATTTCTGATTATTTGGTAAATTTTTTGGAATCTATCATGTGAATCTTGCTGGGATATCCTCTCCAAAGTGAAAAACAGAAAAGTTGATGGGCATTTCCCCAACAAATAGCTTACTAAGCCTTTTGAATAGACTGTATATGAGATTTTACTTCAATGGTCTCACTCAGGTATTGGCAATATTTTTTCAAAGCTAGATAGAAAGCATTTTAAACTGGTTGGCATGTAGTATGTCAGTACATTACAGTATGACAGTACTACCATTGCAGTGTCTAAGCAGGTGACAATGCATAAACAAAAGGACATGGCTGTCCAATAAAACTTTATTAACAAGAACAGAAGGCCACAACATAAGCAATGATTTGCAGACCTCTGCCATAACTTATTTACTGTGTAATCTTTAAAGTTGTCCAGAGGAGGATAGAGGGAAAAGGATCTGAAACTGTTTCAAAGTGCCTTGGCTTTAACATTTCGTAAATTCAATGGTGCATAAAATGCATAAAGTGCCTCTGCTGGACGGAGTCTTTGAAACTCCCATGTAACAGAAATCATAGTATACAAAAATAAGGCTTTTTTTAGTGAAGCACGGTATCTTCTATGGGTAACTTTTATTACTTTACATAATAGCTTCCTAATTAAATATGGGGAGCTATTTAACCCTGTGAACTGAACCACTCATCCTAAACTTAATATTATATGACCACCAAACAATTAAGTTGGTACACACATCATAGTCATAATGAACACTTCATAATTAAGCAGAAATCACAGATAATCATAATCATGTCTGAGCATATATAGAAGGTATAATATAGTTAAAAAAAAAAAAAAAGCAAACCTACTTATCTTAAATTTTATGCCATTTGTCTAGCTCTGTGTCTGAGTGTTTAGGGAAAATGTCCTATGTCTATGGCATTAAAAGTCTTGGTCTTGATTTTCCTAAGGTTACCCTGGCACTACCCTGAATTGTACTGTACTGGTGTCAAATTATAGACTCACAAAATCTTCTTTTGAATGTCACTGCAGAAGGAAAATTCCCCCAGGGGAAAATATTGGAACAGTATGCCCAATTACCTAACTGTCTGAACAGGGAAATGGGTGGCTGTATGAGTTTACACTGATTCATAGACAGACTGTGGCTGAATATTGACCAAGTCAATTGTGAGTGATCAGCTCTCCTACTATATGCAATTTTAGGGGAAACAAACAAACAAACAATTTCAGACAAAATATGTGAAACAACTGTTTGCAGGCAAAGGAAAATAGACGGCTGTGATTTTTGAAAAAAGGATCACACATGATATGAACAATGTATTCATCTTCCTGGGTAGGGCACTTCATGAGCCTCTGTCATGAAGTAGAAAGCTGTCAATGTACTGAAAAGTAGGAACATGTGACAGACTTTGTTGCAAAGAGATTCTCAGGGAAACATGTTGTAAAGAACAGCATGGAGAAGGGATTTCATAAGAATAAGTTTGACATTCTGAACAAAAAAATAAATTCTTAATGATCAGGAACAGAATTTCCAGGGTTTACCACAAAATACACACTGCAGACTGTAAGATGAAGGCATATTTCAGTGATGAAAAGGTTCACAGAATTGCTGGAGTCATACTGGCCAGAAAGCTTTGCTAAACTCTCCAGACATTTGGTTGAGGTTTCTGAAAGGCTATTTCTGAAGACTAAATCTATTCTAGTCCTATCTATCCACTAAGGGGTATCTAAGCATGGCCTAACCAATTTCAAAACCACGCTTCAAAAGTATCAGGATGAACCAGCTGTAAATAAACTATCAGAATAAACTCAATGCTATTTATGGAAGATCATATAAATTAAACTTTGAACAATAAAGCATCCACATTGTCCCCTGTATAGGCAAAGATTACTTGTGATATGAAAAGGTTAAAAAATTCATTAACAGAAGGAAAGTTTATTTAATAAAAAGAGACTAAAAAATACACAATAGAAAAAGACTCAAAAATACACATATGTCTGAACTAGAAGAGAGGGAAGGAGGGAAGAAAGTGGGGGAAAGGTAGAACAGAGAGAGGGAAGGAAGGAGGGGTGGGGAAAAGGAAGAGCAAAGAAAAGAAAAGAGGGAAAGGGTTGAGGAGTCATGGTGCGACACACCTTTTGGGAGTGGGACACAATTATAACAGGAAGTTTACAAATGCAATCAATGTAACCTGGTTCTTTGTACCCCCAATGAATCCCCAACAATTAAAAAAAAAAAAAATCATGAAGAAAGGTATGTTTTAAGCCTAATGAATTCTTTGAGGTTCCTCCTTTATCCAAAGATAAATTAAATGGAATATCATAGAATTCTAATACAGTCAAGATCAGTAGGAGTTCAGAATATTTTAGCAGGTGCATTTTCTTCAACTTGCCATGTACAGAATTCTAACCAACTTAGCTACTAGTTGGGAGAAAAGGGAACATGAAAGGATTAATGGAAGAAAGAAGTAATAAATCATATAAAGTATGTATATTTTTCCTCAATGTGATATATATTTTTTTAGATATGAAGTAATTTTACCCTTTTTTATGTTTCACTATTATAATTTAATTGGCATTACTACTGGCTAAGAAATTTAGGTGGAATTAGAAACAAAGAAACAGTGACATTATTAATTAAAAATAGATTCAACGTTAGAACTGTTGTGTTTCTGCTTTAGAGGAAAGAAATTGAGAACACCTTCATATTTTTAATAAGCTGTGGTAAAGTATAATTAATGTACAATAACATTTATCAATGTCAGGTATACAATTTGATGAATTTTCACAAATGCATGCAGTTATGGAACCACTACCATATTCAATATATGAAATTATTGTATAATTTCAAAATTTTCTTCCTGAATCTAATGAAGTAAACTATGCAACCACTATTATGGCAAACATATTTTTGCTTTCTCTCGCTATATTTTCCAAACAGCATACCTTTTATTTATTTTTATCCTATTGCACTGGCTAAGGTGGCTACTTTTGCATTTTTTCTGAGTTATAGGGAAAATAATTTAGTAACCATTAAATGTGATTTTAGCTTTCATGTGTTTTCCTCTCAAGATTTTCTTTATCAGATTAAAAAAGTCCCTTTATAGTTCTAGTTAAGTGAGGGGTAGCATCCGTTCAGTTGATTAGTTTGTTTTTCTTTTGTTTTGGTTTTGTCATTTTTAAATCATGAGTGGATAATGAAATTTTTCAAATAATTTGACCACATCTATTGAAATGAACACACATAGTTGCCATGTTGAAGTCTGGAGTAAAAACATTTGCACATTATGTATTTTCCCCTTGTAAAATATTCCTCCAAGAAATAGATATGCAATGTTTCGACTTGATGAAATATTTAGTCAAATTTTGTATTCTGATGATACCTTAAAACTATTTCTCCCTTCTCTACCTCTTCCCTATTTTCCTTGTTTTAATTCCCCCCAGCACTTATCACCTTGTGAAATACTATGTATTCATACTATGCATTAATATAACTTCTCCCACTAGAATATAGGGGAGAATGGGGAATGGAATTTTCTGCTATATGCCCATAGCCTACTATAATGTGAAAAATTGTCATCATTGCCCATTGTTTAGGGCACAGCATGTTCTCAATAAATAAGTTTGCTTACTCTCCTCTTTTTTTCTATAAAAATAATATTTTTGAAAACTGCTTAAGAGGTGCGGTGCCTATGGTTCAAAGGAGTAGGATGCCAGCCCCATATACCAGAGGTGGTGCGTTCAAACCTGGCCCCAGCCAAAACCGTGAAAAAAAAGAAAGAAAGAAAATTGTTTAAGAGAGAACCACATTATAAAAACTTGCATAGGATAGCAAAAGAATAAGACTGTTCTTTTTGTATCATTTACACCTCAAATCATGATTTTTGTTCCTACATACAAAATAGAATTTTAATTCTGAAGTATAACAATGGGTGAAAGTCATTTTTTCCTCTGTAGTTTATCTGAAAATTTCAGCCTTTTCTGTTAAGTAGAAATTAATATTGTTTAAATCATTTTCACTTTCAGAATTCATCATGGAAAATGATACTTTATATAACAGTTTCTCTGAAAGTTGAGCTTGCAGATTAATCAATATTAAATGACAAGTGTTTTTCTCAATTTAGCAATTTGTTGTTTTTACTATATCTAGTGAAAAAACTACAGATGAAACATTTTGGATTACAAGTTTAATTCAAAATAAAATCATTGTGAGAGAGAAGTAAGATGGCCAATTAGAGACAGCTTTTGACAGAGGATCTCGTCCAGAGGGAGAGATAATGGAAAGAATGTACTCAAAGGATCTGAAAGTGGGGAGCTGGGCTAAGAAAAAAAGATAGATAAGTGAACATCATCTATGCTCAGGCAAGCTTAAATTCCAAGAAAACAAATTCCAGGGACAAATCCCAGTGCCAAGAGGAGAGACTCCCTCTACCAAGAGTGAGGCTCTCCGTGTGCTCTCTATAAGTGAGCAGGGAACAAAAGGCCTGTTATTTTATCCCACAGGAGAGAGGGATAAAATAACCAGGCCTCCTTCTGCAAGGAGGTCCCACTCATGATCCTAGGCATCATCTTGCATAGAATAAAATTGAAAAAATATATTTCCTACAATTCTGAACTCCCAGTCCACACTTTCCCCCTCACCTGGTAGTCTGAAGGCCTGCCCCCTGCAGAGCCCAGAGTGTATGGCAATTCCTTGAGAGGCCTGGGCATTTAGTGGGCAGCTAAACGGCAGCACGGAAACAATGACTCCAGTGGAAGTTGGTGGGCAAGGGACATGGGGGAAAGAGAGAGACACATCACTATGGTGAGTGGCGAGTTGAGGTACCCACACCCTGGGTCAGACTTTGGAGGTACATACCCCTGATTACATTGCACACCTGAGGGAACCAGGCTTCAGCTCCTCGGGGTTACCAGTGGCACTGTGCAGTGGAGGAGGTGAGGATGACTCCCCTCTGACACTAGTGGATACACTCCCCTGACACCATTGTTAACTGGAGGGAAACAGGCTCCAGCCCTAAAGGGTTGCCAGCAGTGGTGCATGGCAGGAGGGCAGAGCACTCATGCCGCGTGGACTGACTCTTTGGCGGGATGCACATTCCTGACTCCAACCTTTACTTTTCAGGACAGAATTCCCTGTGCATTTTTATTATCAGGTTATGGAGACCCTGTAAAGCTTCCTTATTGAGCAGTGATTGTATTGGCCAGGACAATCAGATTAGAAATCTTTACCTGGGCTATCCACCTGGGGACCCTCAAGGTAGAATGCTGATTGTTTTGTAATAGGAGGGACTGATTCGATTCCCCTCCTCCAACTGTTGCTGGTAGGGGCCAGGTGCCACAGTTGGTTGTATCTAACCCCAGCTGAGATTTCAACCTAATACTGGAACTCATTAGGATTGGATAGAGGCTGGCTGACTACAAGACAAAGCCAGCCACTGCTATTACACCAAGCATGTCCTGGCAGCAGCTCTGAAAAGAACCTTTGTAAAGTTGTAGGGGAAAAGCCATAATCACCAGCCGCAGCTCACCACCAGTAAAGGGCTGGTGAACTCTACTTCCTGGGGCCCTCAATCCAATCTCACCCTAGCAGTTTTAGTAGCCAAACTGCAGAAAACAATTGTAGGGTAGAACTAGCTGAAGAATTCTGGCAACATGAATAATCAGAATCGATCTACTCCCCCAAGGAATGACAAAGCAAATACAACAGAAAATGCCATTCATACACAAATGGCTAAATTGTCAGAAATAGAATTCAGAATACCAATGGCAAATAAAATGAGTAGAATGGAGGAAAAGATGGAATTATAAATCCAAAAAGTTCTTCAAAAGTTGTCTTGAGACATTAATGAATTTAAAGACAAAAGAAGAAAGTATCTCTGAGATAGAAGACAAGGCTCTTTAGTGTCCCCAAGCATTCAAAGAGGCAGAGAAATGGAAAGCAAAAAAGATTATTCCCTAAGAGAGTTGTGAGATCATTCCAAAAGATCAAATATCCAACTTATAGGAATTCCTGAAGGAGAAAAGGATGGTCCTACAGATGCTCTACTCCAAGATCTTATACAGGATAATTTCCTAAGCATTGCAAAAGACACAGAAATTCAGATAGTAGGCAGTTTCAGAATCCCAATAAGAATCAATCCAAATAAAACTTCTCCTAGACACATTGTAATTAACTTTGCCAAAGTTAATATGATGGTGAAAATTCTACAAGCAGCCAGATGTAAGAAAAGCATTATCTACAAAGGGAGAAATATTAGACTGACTTCAGATCTTTTAGCCAAAATGTTTCAAGCCAGAAGAGGATGATCACTGACTTTTAACTTCTTAAAACAAAAGCAAACAAACAAACAAAAAAAAAAAAACATTCAGCCCAGGATCCTATATCTACCTAAACTAAGTTTTGTTTGTGATGAAGAAATCAAATACTTTACTGACACACATGTTGAGGAAATTTCCATAAGTAAACCAGCTTTACAGGAAATATTCAAAACCATTTTTCATACTGACCAGCACAATAGTCTACCACTAAAGTAAATTCACCTACAATTCTTCAAACCAAACTTAACTTCCATTGGTAGTTAAGGCATAGGTTGGCTGACTGGATACAAAAACTCAGCCCAGGTATCTGTTGCATATAAGAGACTCATCTTAACTCAAAAGACAAAAAAGATTCAGTGAAGGGATGAACATATATAATATAGGCAAATAGAAATCAGGAAAAAATAAGGGTTGTAGTTTTATTTGCAGATACAATAACATTTAAACCAACAAAGGTAAGATAAGGTAAGGATGCACACTACATATTTGTCAAGTGAAACATTCAACATAAAGAGATGTCAATAGTTAAAATTTATGCACATAACAAAATCCCAAAACCAGAGATGTTGGCGTGAATGTGGAGGAAAAGGCACACTTCTACACTGCTGGTGGGAATGCCCACTAATACATTCCTTCTGGAAGAATGTTTGGAGAATACTTAGAGACCTAAAAATAGACCTACCATTCGAGCCTATAATTCCTTTACTAGATTTATACCCAGAAGACCAAAAGTCACAATATAACAAAGACATCTGTACCAGAATGTTTATTGCAGCCCAATTCATAATTGCTAAGTCATGGAAGAAGCCCAAGTGCCCATCGACCCATGAATGGACTACCAAGTTGTGGTACATGTATAT
>CAUYPK010135354.1:0-17359 GCA_963574355.1 Loris lydekkerianus
ATTTCTTTTATGTTTACATGAATGAAGCTGGAACATATTCTTCTTAGCAAAGTTTATCAAGAATGGAAGAAAAAGTATCCAATGTACTCAGCCCTACTATGAAACCAATTTATAAGCACCCACACTTCCATATGAAAGCTACAACCCAACTACAGCCCAAGAAGAAGGGGAAAGAGGAGGGGGAGAGGGGGAGAAGGGGGACTGGTGGGAGTACATTTCAAATCTACGAGGAGTACATTTACAAGGGTACATTTTAAATCTACTAAGTGTAGAATATAAATGCCTTGACACAATAACTAAGAAAATGCAGTGAAGGCTATGTTAACCAGTGGGATGAAAGTATTTCAAATTGTATATACAACCAGCACATTGTACCCCATAATTGTATTAATGTACACAGCTATGATTTAATTTTAAAAAATACAAAAAAAAAAAAAATCTAAAACCTCCACATAGTTGAAGGAGAAAGAAGACAATAGCAATGAAATTTCAGAAGCTGGAAAGGCGGTGGGGGGAGGGGGGAGACAAATCTGAACTAGAGGAAGAGAAAAGCAGAGAGTCAACAGAACTCAGGAACTGGAGCGCCGGGTACCTGCAGAAGACATGGAGAGAAGCAGCAGGTAGACAAGCCAGCCCACCAGCCCCACATCCACAGCCAGCCTCCCACAGACAAGACAAAGGGGTTGTCTACCAGCCACACCACTCTGAGCTCGCCCCATCATCTGAAATGTATTCTCCACCAAGGAAGGAAAATGGGAAGGTTTCCAGGAGGGTGGAGCGACCCATGCACTGCACCCCCAGGCAGTCCCTCTCCTCCACGCAAGCTCAGGTGGGCATGGGCTTGTCAGCAAGAAGAGGCAGAGACAGGAGCCCAAGAGGGGGAACCACAACATGGCCAAGAGGCTTCCTCAGGAAGGCGAGATACCTGGTAAGGACCCCAGCCATTCCCACCTCTCTAGCCAGGAGGAATGCATGCCCACGAGCTCTGTGGTGAAGAAAGCCCATTTGAGAGCTACAGTTTCCAACTAGCTTGGTGGCCCCCACTCTTAAACATGAGTGAACATTCAAGGGTGGCCCCATCACAGAAAAAGGGAGACCAAACAACAAAGAGGGAAAAAATGGGGCGTTGGTTAGAGGAAGAGAATCCTGCTCAAGAGATTGCAGATATTTCAACTGAAACAAAAAAAAGGGAACAAAGCAACAGAGAATCAAAAAGAATACTGAGAATTTAAATAAGAGCAGAAATGAAATACTCACTGGGAAAGTTGGAAAAGTTGAAACAATTGCCCAGAATGCCAAATAAAAGAGACAAAGCAGTAAAAAGTTGGTTTAAAAAAGTAAGAATACTTAAGGACTGACCCAGAAGGTCTACTATCCAAGTAATAAAAATTTCAGAAAGAGAACATAAAAAAATCAACAAAGACCTGAGCTGCCCACTGAAAGGGCTACAAAATACCTATCACAAAAATGAAAATAGCACCAGGCAAGGTGGCTCACCACCTGTAATCAATCCTAGCACTTTGGGAGGCCAAGGCGGGTGGATAACTTGAGCTCAGGAGTTAGATGGGATCAGCCTGAGCAAGAAGAAACCCCATCTCTACTAAAAAGAGAGAAACTAGCTGGGAGTTGCAGCAGGTGCCTGTAGTCCCAGCTACTCAGGAGGCTGAGGCAAGAGGATCTCGAGGCCAAAAGTTTGAGGTTGCTGTGAGCAGTGATTACGCCACGGCACTCTACCCAGAGTGGAGAAGAGACACTGTCTCAAAAAAAAAAAAAAAAGAAAGAAAAAGAAAAAAGAAAAGAAAGAAAAGAAAAAACAGACCTACACCAAGAAGCATAATTGTGAAAGTTCTGAACACATGTAAAAAAAAAAAAAAAGAAAAATCAGATCCCCTCAGGTTCCCGAAGAAGAAAAGAGCCTGTGTTTTGTTCACAGGCCAGAACAGGTCCAGTTCTGGTATAGCACAGCATCTCAAAGTCACACTGGCAGCTAGAACTCAACAGGGAAATGCCTTCAAAATTCTGGAGGAATTCTAGAGGAATCGCCCTGCAATTTTATACCATGCCAAAATATCAATGGAAAGGGAAGGCAGAAAACGAAAGAAAATGTTTAAAAGCATATCTCCCACATGCCCTGTTTTTAGGACAGCACTGCAAGTATGTACGCCCCATCAACACCCTGGCATGGGACACGAGATACAGAAACAGGACATTCAATACAGGAGAGCAGCAAAAGGAATCCAGGGGGCACAGACAAGGGAGGATCTAGGGCGTGACAGGTGCACAGAGCTGGAAGACGGCCCGTCCAGACACAAGCAGGCTCCAGGAACTTCTCCAAGGAGCTAAAACACATACACTGCCCCATGTGAACTCCCTAAGACAAGGTTGCAACAACTGAGAAGTTTGAGGTCCAAGAGTTGGTGGCATTACCAAAAAAAACTTCCAGAAAAGGTCTGAGAAGTAATCATGGTTTGCTGATGATGGCTGGGCTACAGATGCTCCCCGTACGGTCAAATGGACAGACACTCTGCACACTGGGCTAACCCAAGTTACAGGACGGCTCTGCTGGGGAGGGAGAACACACCAGGGGAAGGAGGCAAGCGGAAGAGAACTGAATATTCATCTGCTGAGTCCAAAATCTATAGGCAATGTCTGAAACCAGAAAAAAAGAAAAGCAGCGATTGTTAAATGTTTTCCATAAACTAAGAAGTAACAACAACAAAAAACTCAGCTAAGAAAAATCAAAAGGGCTGCCTTTGAGGGTAAGAAATGGAGGAAAATGGCAAAGAACTGCTCCTTGCCAGCAAGCCTTACAGAACTAAGCCATGTTATCAGACAGAAACTAAACAAAATCCTAATTAAAAGTAAAACAAAGAACTTACGTCCTTTTTAAACCTTAGCATCTAAAATTCTCTTTAAAAACAAGAAGATGGGGAGCAGAGTGGCTCACAGCTGTAATCCCAGCACTTTTGAGATGAAAGGATCACTTGAGGCCAGGGGCTGGAAACCACCCTAAGCCCAGCAAGACCCCATCTCTACAAAAAAATACAAAAATTGCCAAGGTGTGGTGGCACAGGCCTGTAGTCCAGATCCTCAAGATGCTGAGGCAGGCAGATCACTTGAGCCCAGGAGTTCAAGGTTACAGTGAGCTATGATAATGCCACTGCACTCAAGCGCAAGACTCTGTCTCCAAAAAAAAAAAAAAAGGGAAGAAAACAAAAGGAAAAAAGAGACTTAAAATAATAGGAAGACAGCCCCCCCACTACGTATTTGGTAAGCATTAATATTAATATAAAACTTGAAATTTTGCCACAATTTATACAGATACCAATAGGGTGCTGAACAGGAAATTTCTTCTGCTGACCAAGAAACTGCAAGAAAACACAATGGAAGGTCTCTAGAGTCAACATCCTTCTGGATGCACATAATCCACAATTAAGGATGCTTCATATTTTGTATCTTTTTTCCCATAATCTAAGCCCTGGAAACTAGGGAGTCATCATTTAGGACTAGGAAACTCAACAGTCACTCCCCCCCCCCCCCCAAAGCATGTGGCATTGAGAATTTTAATAATTTCCACTGCAGAACCATGAATTATGGGAAATGACTGCTACAAACTGGTCCAAGGACAGTGGCTGGTTCTCTGCAGCAACAAAGGGATAACAAGTCTATTTCCTGCAATCACCCCAGCCACAAGATTCCACTAATGACAATCACACTTGGCTAAGGCATTCAAAAGCCACTGAGGGTAGTCCGGGTGTGGTCTACTTCCTGAAGGTACAAGAGTTTCCAAATGGGTCACTCTGAATCACAGGCGCAATCACCCAATGGAGAGCTGAGTGGAGTGTTTCTCAAGAGCCCATCACGCTCATGGCCCCAGGCTCTAGAGGAAGCAGCAGCAACCATGTACAGGCTCCCTCACCCTTACAACTCCTCATACTGCATCTTCTACCACGTCCTCAGGACATACCATCACCTGCACCAGTGCACAAGCTCAGCTTACAACAGTAGCACAATGAAGAGCACGGAAATCACATTAAGGGCCAAGAAAGCCCCTGCCACTTGCCCACAACTGCTCTGTGCAGGAACGCTGTGCCCTGGCAGCAGCTCTAAATACCCTATCGGACCAACTGGTACTTGGAGATCACTCGGTTCTATGTGAAACACTTTCAAGAACATTCCCAGACCTGGGACTAGAACCAAAATGTCCTAGACTTCTCCAAAAGGTTTTAATTTCAATTTTAAAAAACATCCTGGGCAGCGCCTGTGGCTCAAGGAGTAGGGCCCCAGCCCCATATACCGGAGGTGGTGGGTTCAAATCCAGCCCCCGCCAAAAACTGCAAAAAAAAAAAAAAAAAAAAAAAAAAATCCTGACACTCCTACACATACACATCCTCCCCCCAAAAGAAACATTCAAGCAAAACAAATTCTTGCCTTTGTTACACTGTTGTGACAGAGGAAGAGGGAACATGAAGTATTGAAAAGCACTGCTATTTTCCTCATTACTCTTCAGCCCTGAGCAACAAAAGGGGTCACAGAGCAAAGGGGATGGGAGGGAGTGTAAGAGACTACAGAATGTTCCCTGAGACCTCAGATCACCAAGGCCTGAGGGAACACTGCCAAGAAATCCACCCCAGCCATCCTGCTGACACCTGGGCTTCTACACTTTTCTGGGCATTCTCTTGCCTACAGAGCTCAGTTGCCTTCTAAGGGGGCACCCAGCACTTCCCAGACTCTAACCCCTTCCACCACCTATCCTGAGAAAGCAGGAGTCCTGAAGGCACAGCACTGCTGAAAAACGTGCCATGCTTCCCGCTGCCTGCATACCATGGCCTGGCCGCCCACCACCTGTCCAGCTCTGGGACGGGTCTTGCCCACCAGAACACACCTCCAGCTTCCCAACCATGAGCCTTTCTTCACTGCAACCTCCCTAGGGAAGCTGACATCCTGAGGGCAGAGGACTGAGCCTGCTCCTGGCACCACCCTCTGCAGTTCAGCATTTCCCTCCAGGGAAGCTCTGGCTCCTCTGTCTAGTTTAACACTGTTAAGACACCACAGCACACTCTGCAGGTAAGCGTTTGTCTCTAGGTGCTCACAGATATCCTGAACATCCACACACAAGTGACACACCAACCTTCCCCCAGGGTGAACTTGGGCAGGCATCTCCCAAAGCAGCAGCAGCAAAGAAACTATGGAAATGGGAAGTTAACAAGAAAAAAAAGTACAAGAGCACACAAGCCACAATTAAATGCAGCTGTCCTCAGCTTGTTTCATCTCCCAGGCTTCCAGAAAGCACACGTTCCCCAAGGGTGAGCTGAGCACTTTAGAAAAGCTCCCAATGTGACCAAACTGGACACTGAACACCCTTCTCACTAGGCCAGTGTTCTCAGGAAAGGTCTGCTTCTCTAAGCAGCTAGAAAAACAGAAAGGATAGGCAGGGGACAAGATGACATTAATAAGCAGAAACTTATTTTTAAGCTATTTCTCTAAATTGACTATTCTTTCAAATAAGTGTATCTTAAATTTTCAACATCAAAATTAACTAGGCCCTGCAATACATGTGACTTATCTAATTTTTTTTTTCTTTTTTTTTTTTTTTTTTAAGACAGAGTCTCTGTTGCCCTAGGGGTAGAGTGCTGTGGCAGCTTAGCTCATAGCAACCTCAAACTCTTGGGTTCAAGCAATCTTCTTGCCTCAGCATCCCAAATAGCTGGGACTACAGGTGCCTACCACAACATCTGGCTATTTTTTGTTGTAGTTGTCGTTGTTGTTGTTTAGCAGGCCCAGGCCAGGTTTGAACCCGCCAGCTCTGGTGTGTGTGGCCAGCACCCTAACCACTGAGCTACCGATGCCAAGCCTCTAATTCAGTATTTTTCAAACCATTGGTAGGTCACGCATCAGTGGGCTGTGAATCAATCTGTAATTGTAACCAGCTCCTCTTTCTTAAATAGATCACTACAGTATAAGTATAGGATGAGCATCCCTAATCCAAAATGCTCCAAAATCTGAAACTTTTTTGAGCGTTGACATGATGGTTGATCACAGGAAATGCCCACTAAAGCACTTCAGATGTTCACCCAGTAAGCATATAATGCAAACATTCAAAAAGCAAAACAATTCCAAATACTCTGGTCCTAACCATTCTGGATAAGGGATACTCTACCTGTAGTAAGGATTAGTACTGGCTCCTGAAACTTGTTTCTGGTTCTGATGTAAAATATATGTCTCACATGGGTCCAGAAAAGTGTAAAAGTGACTGATAACATTCTGAAACAAATTTAAAAACTAAAATCTAATTAGTTTTACATCACAATTTATGTAAACTCAAATCTGACTGGGTGCTCCAGCATCCAACCAAAGCTTTTCTTTTAATCCCAATTGAGTGAACCAACAAATGTTAAATGAGAAAGTACTTACAGACACATAGATTCATGTCTTTATGGTTCCTTGAGGTTAACACATTCAATTCATTTTCTATATTTTTTCCCACTTATGGTTATATAAAACTAGGGTTTAGAAAGAAAAACAAGGGAAAGCCCCAGCAATCTTCATTAAACATTTACTGAAGGCCAGGTACAGTGGCTCACTTGAGCTCTGGAGTTCAAGACCAGCCTGAGCAAGAGTCCATCTCTGCTTTAAAAAAAAAAGCCAGGCGTTGTGGTGGGCACCTGCAATCCCAGCTACTTGAGAGGCTAAAGCAAGAAGATTGCCTGAGCCCAAAAGTTTGAGGTTCCTGTGAGCTGTGACGCCACGGCACTCAACCCAGAGCAACAGAGTAAGACTCTGTCTCAAAATAATAATCATCATTATTATTAGTAAGTATTTATTTAAAAGGGTAACTCATTCAGACTTACAGCCATCAACCCCTCACTGGGGCCTAGTACTTGAGTTTTCAGTGCCACCTCTAGCTTGCCAACTCCAGCCAAAGGAGAAGGGGGTTAAGTAAGGAGGTGTTCATCCCACGCTCCTACAAAGCAGATGGTCCACAAATCCATAGGTGGTAAAGTACCCAGGAAGCAAGTGGCAACAAAAGCCGCTCGCAACAGTGCACCCTCTACTGCAGGGGTGAAGAAACTATCTGGTCAGTCCTTGTGACCACACCAACCTGTGTCTATCCATGCCAAACGTGTAGTAGCAATTATGCCAAAAGATATTCAGCTAACATGCCACATACGCACGCTTAAGAATCCACTATGATGGGAGAACATTTCATTATCAAAAAAAAAAAAAAATTATCTTCTTCCTAAGTATATGATTGTGAGTGGAAAAATAGACAGAAATCAGGTGTTGGCAGTTTTTCCATTTTCATTTGTGTGTGAATTTTTAGTACAAACGCGGGATGTGAAACATTAACATGAGTCAAAACGTTTTAGTGAACAAGTTTCAGTAGTTCAACTTCATAACAATTATAAATAAACCCGTTAAATTTTTCTGGACCATGCCAACATTTGGATTTTGTTTAAAACAAATAAATTTCTTATTGACACAAACTAAATGGTGTTTGCAGTATTTTCTTCAAACAGTAGATTCCATCCATTCACTATACTTTTCTGAGTTGTCCTATATCCAAGTACATGTGTTTATTAATGTTCTGTTTTCTGTGCTGTTCCTGTAAGGTTGCTATTAAAATATATTAAACTGTTAAAAATGACTGCTGATTGAATATGTATCAATTGTACGTTTCTAATTTCTTTGCCAAATCCAACTTCAAATAAAATAAACTTTAATGTTTGGAAAAGTAACAAATACAGCACAGTGCCTAGGAGTACGGCCTCCAAGGCAGCGAAGACCTGGTTTCCGATCACAATTCTGCCACATAACATATTATTTTACCTTAATCAGTTCAATTAGTTCCCTTGGTTCCCATATCTATAAAGTGGCATAAATTAATACCTATGCCTCCAGCGGTACCAACAAGAATCAAGAAGCAAAGGGCTCAACTACAACTTGAACTCTACTTAGAACTGAAAACAATGTAACCTAAACATATGTATCCTCATAGTAACTTGAAATAAAAAAAGCTGGGGAAAAAAATCAACAAGCATAAAAATTATTTGCCAGACATTGAAAAATAGCGTTTATACTAATGTGTTTGTTCAATGTTATTTTTTAAGCATTCTTGCCTAGACTGCTTTAATTCACTCTGCTGTCTTCCTGAATTTTTAAGCCAAGTCCTTATAAGTCCAAGTCAGGAGATAAGAGAAAAAGCAGGGATATGAGGCCTACCAGGGCAGAGCACAGAGGGGTGTGTACTTCTCTCCTCCCATTTTATCAGACAGCAGTCTAAAGTAGGTGTGCTTTTAATGTAATCCTCAGCAGCAACTCTTAGGGAAGCCTCTCAGGGCAGTAGCAACTGCTAGGTTCAAGCAGAAAATAAATGTGCTCGTTTTTCTTTTCTGTGGGGAAAGAAGGGGAAAAGAAATGTTCTTCCCCAAATGGCACACTAAAAACTGTCACCATACAGTTTATAGATGTACTTAAGTATGGGAATGACTGTCAGAAGCCACATTCACACCTCTAAAGCTACAATAGCTGAAAGTTTGGTCCTTTCTTCTACTGAGAAAAATGTATCATCTTTTATACTAAGAAAGTAAAATAAAAAGTTCCCAGGTAGTTCCCATATACCACATAGGAAACACATTACATTTGGGGGGCAAAATTATTGAGGAATTTACCTTCTTTTCCCAATAATTTTGATCCACTCTCTAAAAACAAAAAGAGAACATTTTTTTAAAAGGGAGGAGGAGGACTGAGAGACCAGGTATCGCCTGGTGACCACCTGATACTGACTTTCACAGCACCAGCCAGGGGGGCTTCAAAAGTTCCTTTTCAAACTGATTCCCTTTTCACAAAGGCCACGTGCCTAAGTGAGGCATTTGTGCTAGGTTACAACATTATTAACACAGTATAAAAGTCTACCTAAGGGAAATATTGATGAAATGTATTTTTCTCTATTATTATAAGAGGTCCTTCTTGCTTTACCCAGTTCACTCTGACCTACATGCCTCTAAATTCAAACCAAAGCAGTTTTGGAAAATATCAAGGAACAGTACCTGATTTTTACCAACTAGTATGCAAAAGCTTACGTTTTAAATGCATGTTAATTTCAAACTCTTTAAATGAGATTCAACAAAAAAATACCCTTCAAGCATCTTCCCAGTCACCCTCTTAAAATACTAACTTTAACTGCTACTCCTTAAAAAAAAAAAAAAATCAATTTGGGCTAAAATTCAAGTTGCCATCAAAGTGGTAACTTTGAGTTCCTATTTTGCTAGATTTCAAACTTGAACAAGGAAACCCATTTTTCTTTTTATGGTTTTATAAAAGAATGATCTTCGGAAAGGAGGATCAGAAAGAGAGACTCCTAAAAGCCCAGGTGTGGGCACTATGGTGCTCTGCCCTCTACACAGAGGGAAGGAGCATGTTGACATCCATAAAATGTAACCAATGACCCATATGGATACTTTTTTCTCAAAACTCTTTTGTTAACTTGCTTAGCTTAGCTAAACGGTTTGGGAAAGCAAAACTTTAGTAACACACTAACTGCACCGTGAGATTTTAATTCTCATCACTGTCACCATTTATACACTTACAAACACTACGAGTTAGCCAAGGACGGTGTTTTTCTTCGTCAAAGAGCTAAAAAACAATCCCCAATGGAGAAAAACTTTAAAAGTATTCATGTCAACATGAAATTCATCTCCTTCCTCAACCCCCCCAAAAAGTCACTGGTAGGCCACGACGCCATTTAGTCAACGGAGAGGTTTATTAGCGAAGAGTTTATCTAAATCCAATCAAGTGTCAAAGTGAAAGTCCAGTGTCCCGGTACCGGGTGGGGAGGCCTGGGCTCGGGACACTCGAGCGCACCCTGTCCGAAGGATTCCTTCCTCCTGAAGGTTCGCGAGTTTCCCCTCCGCCGGCAGCAGAACGAAAGACTCGCACAAACGTACTGCAAGTGGAACTCGCAGTTACACCTTCCTCCACCCCGCCCTGCCTCCTCCGTCCCGGCCCCGGACCAGCCAGGGCGCGCTCCCCGCTCCCCCCCGCGCCGGCCGGGGTGGGAGGTGGGGAGGGCGACCCGGAGGAGAGCGCCCTGGGGGCCCCCGCCGCCCCTGCCCGCACACGGGGCCCAGGCACCCAGCGGGGCCTCCAAGGGCATGTGTTCACGTCACTCCTCCCCGGGGACAGGGCCGACGCCGGGCCTGCAGCTCGGGAGTGGGGGGAGAGGGCAGGGGAGAGGGCGAGGCGCCGGCACCTCCGCATCCGGACCCAGGCCGCGGTCCCCACGGCCGCTCCACACACACATCCCCCGGAGCCCAGGGCAGGCAGGGAAGCCCGGAACTGAGACCTCGCCTCCCCCGCGGCCGTGCGGGGAGCGAGGCCGCGACGCGACCCCGGAAGGGTGAGCGTGGGGGGCCGTGTTTACACCGCCAAGTTGCCCGCTTCCGCCCGGCCCGCTCCTGCCTACCTGCATGCCGGGCAGGCCCGACTGCACCGGGGAGTGAGCCATGGCGCTCCGCACTTCCTGGGACGGGACGGCCGGGCCGCGGCGATCCGCGCGGGCGACGAGGCCCGCGGGCCGCGCGCAGCCTCGGGCGGCGGGGCCGGCCGGAGCCCGAGGCCACCCCAGCCCCGGCGGGTCCCGGCCGGGCGGCGGGGCTCAGCGGCGAGCGGCGGGCCGCGTCTCCATGCACGGCGCCGGGAGGGGCTGCGAGGGGCGCGGGGCCTCGCGCGAACTGCCGCCGCCGCCAATGCCCGCCTGGAGCCGGGCGACCTGGGCCCACTCGCGCTGGCCGCCTGGAGCCGGAGTGGGCGCGCACAGCCCGCCGAGCCCGCGAGCGCCGAGCGCGCCCCGCCCCGGCCCGGCCCCCGCGCCCGCCCCCGCGGCCCGGCCGGGGACCCCGCCCCGCGCTTCCGGGAGGGGGAGGGGAGGCGGCGCGGCGGCTGCCCGCGAGCCCTAGGCCGCAGCCGCCGCCTGCCGGGCGGGCCGGGGTCCCAGCGGCTCCCCGAGCGCCCCCACGATCCGCGCGCCCGGGAGGGAGGGGGCCTCGGCGGGGGCGGGCGCCGGGAGGAGGGAGGAGGGACCGAGTCGAGCCGAGGCTTGGCCGCGTGCCCGACAGGCCGGCTCGGCGCCGAAGCGAGCTGGGCCGTGGCGGGGTGGGGGGGAAGGAAGGGGGTGGTGAGCAGCGACTCCTACTCCACCCGCTCCCACCACCCCGCAGGCAGGCCCGCACCCCCCTTGGGCCCCCCGCGAAAGGGGCCTGGGCCACCTTCCAAGGGCAGGGTCTGGGTCTGGATCGCGGGACCTTGGGAGGGGCAGCGCCCGGCGGGGCCTCGGCCCGGGCCTGTTCCCGAAGACCAAGGCGGAGCTTCTTCGGTGTCTGGGTGAAGTTTCCTACCAGCCCGAGAAGAAAACCGAAAGGGGCAAGGCCGAGAGAGCGATTAATTCCCAATGCTTTAGCTCCTGAAAACGGCCCCGCTGGGACTGCTAGGCGCTGGAAACTTAGCTCAGAAGTGAGGGGGCTGCACCCCACCATCTCTGGGCTCCGCACCAAGTCGGGAGCGGCCACTCACTAGATGGGGAAACGGGGTGCGGAGAAGCAAAGAGGAAGGGCTGAGAATGTAAGGATATTGCGTCTAGACTTTTACCCCCGACCCCCACTCTCTTCCCACTGGCTTCAAAAGCCCCAAGCCCACTCTGAGCACCAGTTCTGTCTCCCCCTTTTTTAGCCATGTTCTCTCCAACTACAGAGGAAAAGAGTAAAGGTAGAGTGAGGCAGTGTGCCGCCTGAAAGTATTTTATTTATGATGACTCAAAGAACAGCAGCCATTCATTCAGAGTCGCTGCTCCTCGGACTGTAGGGACCCTGGCACCTCATTCATGCCCCTGGATGCCTGTCTTGCACCTCGGCTGTGTAAGTTCAGACATACAGAATGGACAATCCCCTCCCCCGCAGGAGTTCACATATGACCGGGAAAGACTAAAAGGCCCCCACTGAGGTAAAGAGTGCTTCTTCTCAGGCGTCAGTGTATTCCAAGAACGTCAGTCCCCTGGGGTGTTTTGGATCAAGCAAGGAGTAGGATGCTAAAACTTAATCCTATCATTCCCTTTGGAAATATGCACGTTTTTCCTAGAGTCCTTCGGAATACTTTAGGATACCTGCGTGGTTGTCACTGGAATACTGATCACTTATTCGAGACGTTCTGCCACCCCTAAGTGGTACTGCAAAGAGAATGTGGCAAATGCAAAGTTAAGTACAAACCTTGATACCCTGGAGTTTACAATCTTACATAAATTTTGTGTGCCTAAAAAAATGGGTACGTAAAGAGATGAATAACAAAACAAGAACAGGAATCTTTATTTTATTTTATTTTATGTTTTTGAGACAGAGCCTCAAGCTGTTGTTCTGGGTAGAGTGCCATGGCATCAGAGCTCAAAGCAACCTCCAACTCCTGGGCTCAATCAATTCTCCTGCCTCTGCCTCCCAAGTAGCTGGAACTATAGGCGCCCACCACAACACCTGTTAGTTGCAGCCGTCATTGTTTGGCAGCCGGGCTGGATTCGAACCTGCCAGCTCAGGTGTATGAGGCTGGTGCCTTAGCCACTTGAGCCACAGACGCTGAGCCAAGAACAAGAATCTTTAAAATGCTCAGACTCTTTAACTCAGAATTCTACCTAAAGTAACATCTCCTAAGGAAACAACCAAGAAATGTATAAAGATGTATACAAACAGATGCAATGAAGTGATATTTACATGTATATAATCATGGGAAAACAGCAGCTGAAAAGCCTAACAGATTAAGTAAATAATAGTATATTCATGCAGTGAATACTGTGTAGTCATTTAAATAATGTATTTCAATACTTAGTAACAAAAAAAAAATCACTATAAAGAAAATGAAAACAACAATACAATATAGTTTGATCTTAAGCTACTTTATGTGAAGAGATATGTATGTATCTACAGTCATACATCAGTTAACAATGGAATACATTCTGAGAAATGCTTCCTTGGGGGATTCTGTCCTTGGGAGAACATCATAGTGTATGTTTATATAAAACCTGGATAGGATAGCTCACTATATATGTAGGTTAAATGGGATAGTCTATTGCTCCTGGGTTACAAACCTGTACAGTACCTGATTGTACTGAATACTGTAGGCAATTGTGACACAATGATAAGTTTTTGTGTATCTCAATATAGAGATAGTATTCCAGGCTTATGGGACACCATCATATATTCAGCTCATTGTTGACTGAAATGTTATTGCACGACCCATAACGATGTAACTTTATGTGTGCATGTGTAAATACAGAAAAGCCTAAAAGTATATACACCAAGATTTAGCAGTGGCTATTAAAGTGGGAATTAAAGATGAATTTTTTCAGTCATTGGTGAAAGTCAGTGGAGACCATCATCCTCAGAGGTACTCTCCTAGGGTCAGCAGGTCACTCTGGGCCATAACATGGCACCAAGATAAGGAGGAAGAAATCAGATAAATGGGCAGAAATGTTTGGGTACTGATGTGAGGCATTACCACAGGAAATTCTCAGAGAAATCACTTCGCAGTGGGCTAATTTCCAACAAATAGGGAGCCATGGACCTTAATATTCTGGATATAAAAAAAGTAATCCAAATTCCAGTTTGTATCCCAAGGCTAGTGAGGCTAGGAACATGTAGGATATGGCAGGATATAATTTATCTGGACACAGTGACTTGTATCCGTTAGCTGGTCTGCTTCCCTGTACCCTGTTTATCTCCTCACCACAACTGACCTTCATTTCCTCCTTTGACCATGTTCCTGCCATCAAATACCATTCTCATGGAAAGAAGCAAAACAGGAGATACTGGTTCCACTGGGTCCTGTGCAGGCATTGCCCAGTATTACAGATGGGGCAGAACAGAAATGATTGCCAAGACCTAAGCCCAAGTTCAGATTCTGCTCAATTCCTCATCACATTCTTGTTTGTTTTTGAGACAGAGTCTCACTATGTTGCCCTTCATAGAGTGGCATCACAGCTCACCGCAGCCTCAAACTCCTGGGCTTAAGTGATTCTCCTGCCTCAGCCTCCCAAGCAGCTGGGACTACAGGCGCCTACCACAAGGTCCGGCTATTTTTTATTGCAGTTGTCATTGTTGTTTAACTGACCCTGGCTGGGTTTGAACCCTCCAGCCTCAGTGTATGTGGCTGGTGCCATAACCACTGTGCTACTGAGCCTCATCACATTATGTTGATTCATTCACACTTTTTTTTAATACCAACTACATGTCAGATGGTTCAGTGTTAGGCATATAAACACTACATCCTTAAAGGCCTAATATCCCATCCTAAGGATCTGGTCTCTTAGAATCCTCCTCAGTTTGGAACTTCACAGTGCCATAAATGATTAAACTTTCCACCAAGGGGAAATAAAAGCCTCATCCTTTCACTTTCTCCGCTTGTCACTTTCCCTGCACCCCCAAATATAATTATAGCAGGTCATATACTACCGTAATTCCAAAAGGAGAGCTTTTGAGGGTCTCCATAGAGATTGTGCATTTTCTGGTCTCCATGGAGATACTCAGTAACCCATTGAATTATTTTCATCCCCTGGTCTCTTTTGTCTTTTGTGTTCACTTAAGGATGTGAATTGGACAATGAATTGTGGTCTGACGTATATTCTGGACCACAAAGGACATTTCCATTTCCCTATATAGAGACACGGGAAGCATAGTGCCCCTGGGTATGACTTCCCGTGAGGCCAGTCTGTACCCAGTCTCAGCAGAGCTCACAGTGTGACATAAAGCAAGAATTCAACAATCAATCCCTTCACTTCTCTTTCTAAGTTGAAAAGATAAACACCCCTAAATGCCACTTTATAAAGAACAGCTAGACAAGTAGCACATTAGCAATTTAAATTCACGGATTGAAGAAAGGGACTTACATGGTGAACTTTAAAGAGAGAAATAGAAGATAGCTTGGATAAGTAACTAACAGAAGGCTTGACAAATTTCTACACGTGTTTAGTAGGTGAAGACAAATTATTAAGATCAGTATAAAGAAAAATGTCTAGTCATTGTTGGATGACACAACGGCAAGAAAACGTATGCTAAAGCCTTAGAAAAACATTCCAGCTACATTGAAGAAAGGTGCAAATGAAGTTTCTTTCTGTGGGTGAGTAGCGGAGAGGGCTGGCTCTCACAGGGACATCCATCGCTTTAAGTTTTCTGTTGTACCCTGTTTTCCTTTGCAAGGGCTGTAATAACACAGAACCACAAACAAGGTGGCTGAAACAACCAATTTATTTCCTCATAGTTCTGGGGGTGGGAAGTGTGAGATCAGGGTGTCAGGGGGTCGGTTTCTTCCCAGGCCTATCCCTGGTGTGTAGAGGGCTGTTTTCTGCTCTGTCGTTCATGTGGTCCTTACTACACGTGTTTCTGTGTCCTAATCTCTTTTCATAAGGACTCCAGCCATATTGGATCACGGCCCACCCTAATGACTTCATTTTCACTTAATTACCTCTTTAAAGTCCTTATCTGCAAATATAGTCACATTCTGGGGTGCTAGGGGTTAGGACTTCACACGAATTGGGAGTAGGGGAAGGAGACACAGTCCCTCCAGATAGACAAGTTTCTGGTCAGCTCCCTTTAACGGGTCCTCCAGGCTCTGTTCAGGAACAAGAGCTTCCTTTCTCCTCTCCCCAAGCCTGTGGACCTTTCTACACATTTCTGCTAATAGGCATCGCTTCATATTTCCTTGGGCGTAGCCCCTAAACTTCTCTGCATAGAAACCAGAGCAGCAGCCTCCAGTCACTGGACAGCTGAAAACAGAAACAGGGAACTCATCTGTGTTTCTCGGTAAAATATTCCTAATTAGAGGAAATCATCTGGAATACGTGACAAAATCTGTCAGGAAGAGTTCAGAACATTTTGCAGGCCTATAAATAAATAAATACTCATTTCTGGAAAAAGGAGGTTTAAACACAATCTGCCTTTCTCCCCAGGAGGGATGGGGACTGTCTCCAAGGGGCCAGGGGACGTTCGTGGATCTTTCCCTACGTGGCAGCTCTGAGGGCTCACACTAGGGAACTTAAAGCTGTTCAGAGGGCTCGCTTCAACAGGCTCACTAGAAAAATTCTCATGTGCGATTTTGCTTGGCAAAGAGCCAATTAACAGGGCTTGTCACCCTCTGAACAGTGGCCACTTGACCCTGCCAATCAGCTTATAAAGGCTTCAATGTATGAATACAAAGACTCCTCAAGCACCATGTGTGTGGAATTCCCTCCCTCCTGAGACTGGGTTTGCTTTCAGATAGATCCAGAAAGGGTACACAAGAAATCATCCCCAGAAGGTGATGTCATCCAGCCGACAGTCACGTAACTGCAGCCCCAGTTTCTAAAAGCTCTTGGCCCTGTTTTCTGACAAGATAAATTGTAAAAAATAATTTCAATTTTCACTTCAAGCAGAACCAGAGAATTATGTGCTTAAAAACATTGTATTACCACACCAAGGTAAAATATGCCTGTGAGTTGCAGACATTAGTTCCAGAATGCACATAACTTAAGTAAGCTTGGAATCCTCATGAAAACACAACCCTACCTTCAGTGCTTCACCTGCAAAAAAGGACAAGCATGAAGTCTGATTTTCCAGTTCATTTTGTCTTTGGTTTCCTAAAGAAGGTAGGTGAGTGGTAGTATTAGTCAGATCTCTGAATAATAAATGAAAAAAACCTATCTCAAACCCCCATAAGCACAAAAGGGAACATTTAGCTCAGTAACAGAAATCCATGCTTGGCTAAATCAAGCTTAGATCAATCCAAAATGAGTACAGTGATAAAATCAGAACTCTGTCTTCCCCTTACCTCTTCCTGCCTCTCTTTGGCTTCATCTGCTGTCAGTGTCAAGAGCAGCTCTGTGTGGTCCTTATAATCCCAGAGGTAAGAGAGTAACTTCTTACCCAATGCCCATGTGCCAAATCTAGTGGAGGAACTCAATTTTGTGCATGTTTGTTCTTGGGACCAGAGGGCAAGAAAGCACAGTGATGGAAGGGCCAAATGGCACGGAATGGGGGCGGGGCAGATCTCCCATGGAACTGTCCTGAAATGTGCCAAACTTGACTGCCCAGCATGTAGTGTATGTTTCCTTCTTTCCTCCTGTCCCCTACCCCCTCCCCTCACCTCCTCCCTTCCCATCCCCTTCTCCCCCATCCCTTCTCACCCCTCCTTTCCCCTCCTCTCCTCTCCCCTCCTCTCTTCTTCCCTCCCCTCTCCTCTCCCCTCCTCTCTTCTTTTCTCCCCTCACCTCCTCCCCTCCCCTCCCCTCCCCTCCACTCCTCTCCTCTCGCCTCCCCTCACCTCCTCCCCTCCCATCCCCTTCTCCCCT
>CAUYPK010135355.1:0-10377 GCA_963574355.1 Loris lydekkerianus
AGGAATGAGGGAGGGGGGTGGAAGGAGGGGGATTGGTGAGAATACACTTGTGGTGCATCTTAACAATGGTATATGTGAAACTTAGTAAATGTGGAATGTAAATGTCTTAACACAATAACTGTGAAATTGCCAGGAAGGTTATGTTAACCAGTGTGATGTAAATGTGTCAACCGGTCTGTGAAACTAATGTATGATGCCCCATGATCATATCAATGTACACAGCTATGATTTAATAAAAAAAATATATCAAATTGATGCATATTAAAAAAAAATCTTCCTGTTTTTACTAATACTATAACATTCTATGAAGTTGTTTCTTTTCTTTTCCCAGTGACTTCTTGTTATGTTGTAAGTAAAGACAGTTGTTTCCCTGAGACACGATCAGGATAAATACATTCAGTGAAACAACTTGAAAGACTATTTTGTAGTTAGTTCAAACATATAGTGAATATATGGATATAATCTTTAGATGACTGAGGTAAATAACATCTTTAAAAAAGAATAAAAAGAATAATTATCTCATTTTTTTGTGCAAAGATTTATATAAAAAGCAAACTTTTTGTTAATCCAGTTGAGAAACTAATCAAATGTAGAGATGAGTCCTATTAAATAAAGGAGAAAGTCATCTGAGCTTCTCTGGTTTAGTCTTTTCATCATAGAACTGACTAAAGAGCACAGATATATAGCACTCCATTGACCAAGACAACTGAAAACCAAACCAAAACAAAACAAAACAAAAAACAATCCCCAGCACACAAACTATGATACTTGCTATGACCAAAGAAATCAAGCTGTTTTAATCACCTGACAAAATGATAAAGACAGTGTAACAATTTTATGACCATGTCAAAAATTTCACTCAAAATAGAATGCCAGCATTTGGGAAACATACCTAATTGAAATATCTCAAACATAAATATGATAAAAATGAAATTTGGGGGGTAATAGCTTTATTGATGCACATGTATAATTCACATATCACATAATTTACCCATTTAAGGTATACAACTCAATGACTTTCTGTATATTTATAGGTGTATGTAAACATCACTACAGTCAATTTTAGTACATTTTTATGAACTCAAAATTGTTACTATCTCCCAGCCCTCTCTATCTTCCCCAGTTCTAAGAAAGTAGTAATCTACTTTTTGCATCTATAATTTACCTTGTTCTGGACCATTTATATGAATGGAATTATATGATACAATGTCTTTTTTGACTGTTTTCTTTCATTAAGCATAACATTTTCAAGTTTCATCCATGTTGTAGCATATATCAGTATAGTTATGTGCTGTATAATAATATTTCACTAATGACAGACTACATATGTGATGGTTGTTCCATTAAATCATATTTTGTACTGGATCTTCTCTATGTAGATATGTTAAGATACACAAATATGCAGTATTCGGTACAATAACATGTACAGGTTTATAGCTGAGGAGCAATAGGCTATTCTATATAGCCTAGGTGTGTAGCTGGCATTCTGTCTATGTTTGTGTAAGTGCACTTTGTGATAATTGCACATTGATGAAATCACCCAATGACACATTTCTTAGAATGTATCTATATCATTAAATGACATGCAACTACACTTCATTCCTTTTTATTATTCTACTGTATGGACAAACCAAATGTTGTTTACCCATCAGTGGATAGATATTTGAAATGTATCTACCATTTAGGTTTTATAAATAATGGTGCTTTCCAGAGATGGTAGCTTATGTTTATAATCCCAGTTACTAGGGGGACTGAGGCAGGAAGATTGTTTGAGGCCAGAAGTTCAAGACCAACCTGGGTAACAGCAAGACCTAGTCTCTAAAAGAATAAATAGATAAATAATATATATGAACATTGATGAACATGTTTTTGTTTGTACATACATTTTCAATTTTCTTATATACCTAAGAATGAAATTACCACATAAGATAGTAACTCTATGTATCACTTTATAAGTAACTTCTTCTTTTTTTTTTTTTTTTAATTGAGACAGAGTCTCATTCTGTCACCCTGGGTAGAGTGTTGTGGCATCATAGTTCACAACAACCTCAAACTTTTGGGCTTGAGTGATCCCCTTAGCTCTGCTTCCTGACTAGCGAGGCATATAGGCACCCACCATAATACCTAGTTTTTTTCTATTTTTAGTAGAGACAGGCTCTTGCTTTTGTTCAGGCTGTTTGTGAACTCCTGAGGTCAAGCAATCCACCTGCCTCAACCTTCCAAAGTGCTAGGATTACAGGTGTCAGTCATTGTGCCTGCCCGGCTTATAAGTAACTTAGACTGTTTCCTACAGTGACCGTAACATTGTACCTTCCTACCAGCAGAGTCCTTGAATTCCAATTTCTCCACATCCTCACCAATACTTGTTTTTATGTAACTCTTTGATTTTATCCATACTAGTGGGTGTCAAGTGTTATCTTACTGTGATATGATTACAGATGATGAAGAATATCTTTGCATATAACTTGTTGGTCATTTGTATATATTTTTTGTTAAATGTATGCCCAGATCTTTTGCCTTTTGTTTAATTGGGTTATTTGCTTTTTATTATTGAATTGTAAGAGTTCTTTATATGTTCTAGATACAAGTCCCTATTATGACACATGATTTATAAATATTTTTTCCCATTCTGTCTTCTAAAACTTTTATAGTTTTGTCTCTTACATTTGGGTATTTTCTCCATTTTAAGTTAATTTTTGTATATAGTATTAAGTAAAGATCCAATTTTATTCTTTTTCATGTCACATGTATTAGCAGGCCTATTTTTGAAAGCATTATTCTCTCTCCAATGAATTTTCATGGAACCCTGTTGAAAACTAATTGACTATCGATACTTGGGTTGCTTTTCTGGAATCTCAACTCTGTTCCATAGGTCTCAATGTTTAGTCTTACACCAGTACCACATTGCTATGATTAATGATGTTGTTGTTGTTTTTTAATTGGGAAGGATATGTTGAAATTTTCTTTGGGTTTACTTAAAAAGTTAATATCATTTTTTTCAATTATTATAAGATTTTTTTTTTAATTTTACTTTTAAAATAATTTGAATGGTCTGCTTGGTATAAATTCTGTCTAGTAAATTATATTCCTTTTTTAAATTTAAATCTACTTTAAAAATGCTTGTTACATGGGTCATAACTAAATTTATCTTTACACATCTAAAGCTTCAAATTCAGTAGATTTCAAACATTCTTTCCCACTGAAACACTAGCCCTCAACCCCTTCATTTTGTTAAGTTAGGTATGTAAACCTTTTATCTCTGAATATTGAGTGAGTTACTTATCACTGAGTTCTTTTGAGTATGTTTTTAAATAAACTTTGCTTTTTTCCCTGTTAATTTCTTTTGTCAGTTAATTTGCAGGCCCCACTACTGAATCCTAGTTGGAAGAGGTAACATTTTTCCTCCCAACATTGTATATATATGTGCATATGTGCAAATGAATGCATACACTTTGCTCTTCATTTTCTGAGGGAAAAAAAAATGGAATATAAATATGTATGCATATTTTTCTATCTAAAATGTAAAAAGATAAATATAAAACTGAAAAAATGATTATTTCCTATGGGGAAGGGAAGAAATAAATTGAATAGGATAGGGATAAAAGCAAAAGTATTTTTCACATGACTAACTGTATAATTTATCCCTTTGAACAACACAAAAATATTTGCACAATTACAAAAAAATTGAGTAAAAATTCAATATGTATTGAGTAAACTGAAACAATTTTTTTTTTTTTTTTAAATTTGGTGGCATAACCGCAGAGAAAGAAACTGTAGAACACAGTAATTTGCCTGCACATTTCCAAGGAAGTATAGGCTATAACCTGCTGAGAAGCAAAAATGTTCCCTCTGCCCTTTTAGATTTAGTAATTTGGAGTTCGTGAATTAAATTAACAAAAGACAGATTATTACAAGAAAAGATAAAATTTAATCACACACAAAGAGTAAGCAACAATGTGACTCAAGAAAACGGTTATAATTTGGGGCTTGTATGACATCTTAACCAGGAAAAGGGAGAGGGCCAAGGGCACTTATGGAAAAATAAGAAATTTCTTAACAAGAGAAGGAGGAAAAGAAAGGAAAATTATGGGGAAAAGAGACTTTTTAGGAAGATAAATTGCTCTCAGAAGAACAGATGGGAGATATGATAGTTTCGTGGCAAGTCTATTTAACCATGATGCTGACTTCTCTCTGGCTTCTAGACTACAGTGATTAAAATCAGTCTTCTCTGGTTGCCCCTGCAAAGGAATTTATGACAATGGAGTTATTTTCAGTTGTTTTGGAGGCTCTGATTTTAGGCAGATAAGAGAATTCAGGAAAAAAAGTCCATTCTCAAATGTCTTCACCTCAAAACAAATTTTATGTCACAGTGGCATATTCCAAACCTGTTAAACCCAAGGGAAAAAGAAAAAGTTAAATAAATTAATTGTTTCTGGTAATCAATTGTGGGTGTTAGTTAGAGTTGATGTTATTCTGATATATATATATACATGGTTGAATAAAACAAATGAATAATTAAGGTTATTTTGCTGCAAATGAGAATTGCCATTGTGGGAGAAAAAAAAGATAATTATGTACCTAAAAGCTCAAATTAAAATGCTGTAGTTCTAAATTTGAATTAAAAGTGTCAGTTTGAATCATTTTAATATAAATATTGATTGCATCCATCTGTATATGGATATATATACAGGCGAATTTTTCAGATCTATATACTGAAACAATAAATAAGCAAGTTGGGAATGTAGCTATATGGTTATTAAAACCTACTTAGTTATGAGTCATAAATAAAAATGCCACTGTGAACCCATATTATATTTCATACATATGCATATACTTGTTTCTTAGCTTTGGGTAAGGGAACAAAGAAGAGCAACTGACACTAGCTGGTAGCAGTTCTGGAGCATGAAGAAGTAGGTAAGATGTGTGCAGATCATCTCCTTCCATACTAGATACCAAGAAAGCTGCTGAACACTGCAAAGGTCTCAGAAATCATGGTGTGTAAACCATATATATGTATACATGAAGATTTAAATGCAGGGCTGTTTAAAACAATAGCAACTGCAATAGCTTTTTAAGGTTAATATAACCAGTAAGGTTACAACATAAAAAGATATAAATTCACACATCAAATAGTCAAAATGTGGGGGAAGGAGAAAGGGAGTAAAATGTAAATTAAAAATATAAAGTTTTTGTTTGTTTGTTTGTTCAGTGATCAAAGTTAGCTCTTATCAGTTTAAAATAACCTGTTATTAGATTTTTTGGTAAGCCTCAGGAAACCATGAAGTATTAATAAATACCAATAATCGGTATACTAAAAATGAGAAGCAAGAAATCAAAACATACTGCTAGAGAATGACAGTTAACCACAAAAGAAGACAGTGAGAGAGGAAGAAAGAATGGATGCACAGAGCAAATAGAAAATACGGAACAATAGCAGTAGTAAGTCCTTATTAATAATTACCCCAAATGTAAATAGAGTAAATTCTTCAATTAAAAGACACAGGGTGGCTGAATGAATAAAATACCAAGAACCAATGATACACATCTTACAATAGGCACATTTCACTTCTAAGGACACACATATACTGAAACTGAAAAGATGAAAAGCGATATTCCATGCAACTGAATATCAATAAGGAGCAGGAATAGTTACACCTACATTGAGTAAAATAAACTTCAAGAAAAAGGCTATAAAAAGGGACAGAGAAGGCCCTTATATAATACACTATGACAGTTGTAGACATATATATGCAGCCAACCTCAGAGCACCTAAATATATAAAGCAGACATTACAGATAGACTGCAATGCAGTAATAGCAGAAGACGTCACCTCCTCACTATTAGCAATGAACTAATGATCCAGTCAGAAAATCAACAAATAAACAGCAAAGTTAAAGTATGCTGTAAACCAAATGGAACTAATAGACATGTAAAGAATATTTCACACAATAGCTGCAGAATATACATTTTTCTCAATAGCACATGAAACATTACTTAGGACAGATAACATGTTATGCCACAAAACAAGTCTCAACAAATTTTAAAAATCAAACTATATCAAGTATTTGTTTTGACCACAATGGAATACAATAATAACAGGAGACACTATGAAAAATGTATAAATATGCAGAAATTAAACATGTTCCTGAACAACCAAGAGGGTTAAAGCAGAAACCACAATTGTTTAACAAAATTACTTGAGAAAAAGGAAAATGAGGAAATGGGGAAATGATAGTTTCTTCAATAAATGGTGCTGGAAAAACTGGACATCCACATTTAGAAAGATGAAACTTACCCCCCCGCACTACACACAAAAATCAACCAGACTGGACTAAAGATTTAAAGTCTTAGGCCAGGTGTTATGGATCATGCCTATAATTGCAAAACTCTGGGAGTTCTGGAGCAGGAGGACTGCTCCAGCTCAGAAGTTTGAGACTAGCCTGTGCAAGAGCAAAAAACCTATTCCTAAAAGTAGGGAAAACAAAACAAAACAAACAAACAAAAAAAAAAAAACTTAAATTGCTAAAACTCTATGTGTGTATATATATATATATATATATATATATATATATAGAGAGAGAGAGAGAGAGAGAGAGAGAGAGAACTATAGATTAAAAAAGACTTTGAAAATACATCAGCCAATCAAGATGCATGTTCTGATTCAAGCAAGTATATCGATTGTACTTGAAAACTTTTTGTGCCTTAAATTTTGTATTTTGAAAAACAAGAACTGAAATGACAAAAATAATTTTGCTATTTTACATGATGAGGAAAGTACCCTGGACTAGAAATCGGGAATTGGCTCTGGGTTCCAGTGAGAGTTGTTAAACTCACTCTATATGTGGTCTTAATGTCTTTAAGTTTCCATTTCTAGGGTGTGTATTCACCTTTTCATACAGATGATTGCTGTTAAATTAATTGTTATTATGACAGCTCTTTGCAAGGTAATATTTTAAAAACGTTCTCTTAATACTTAGGAAAAGACAACACCTTTCACCTTGCTCTTTTCTCTAATCCTATCTCCCATGTTGTTTGTGTTTTCTTACCTCCTTTAACTTTCTACGAATATGTGCATTAAATTTTTTTTAGAGGAGGAAAAAGGTGAGAAAACATTTTAAGAGCACAATTTTAACTAAAATAAATATAGCGTTGATAAAAACTAATAGTATAGAAAGGGGTGAAGGGCTCAACTACAACTTGAACTTTACCTTAGAAATGAAAACTAAATATTTGTACCCTCATATTAGTCTGAAACTTTTTTAAAAAGAATTATATAGAAAGCAGTTAAGGGAGAATTTGCCATTAACAAGAATTGACAATCACTGGGTAGATTTAGCTTAATAATGTTAATGTATTCTTGTCTGCTGAGGTTTCCATAAATAACATACACCAGGCACAAGGCACATCCTTCATGATTAGCTTCTCCCTCTTGACTTACTTCATCAATTGGTGCCATCAGAATCCATTGAAAGTCATTGTGACTGATTAAAAGAAATGAGTTGGTTGTCTCTCAGAAGCCTCACAGAGCTGGCAATAAGGCAGGAGAAGGAGACTTTGCCCAGGCTCCTGGGTGTCTGCAGGAGCAGGTGGATGCGCTTCCTATGAGATGAATAGAGACCCAGAATACCTAGTTTGCATTGGAGCTACAGATGCCATTTGAAGCCTGAAATCCAGACTTCTGGGAAGCCAGCCATCTGGAAGCCATTCTCTGGTCTCCTTGTGTGTATGTGTGTCTTTTTATGTGTGCTTGCCTGGGCACACGCTGTGTATAGGTAGGCGATACTTAGGCTCTAAAATCATATGACCTTCCAACCCAGACTTCCACTTAGCTTCCTACATTCCTCTAGTGCACTTGAAAATGTGCAGCCTGAGCCCTGCCAAGAGAAGGCTGGGGTAGTGCTAATTAGAAGACTCTAATGAGAGTGGGGAGATGGAAATAGAAGAAAGTTTGATGTCTGACTTCCAGATTCATGAACTGTATTAACCAAAAAACAGGTCAAGAATGCTTCAACTAAATTGAGGTAGGCCAAGAACTATTTCTACAGTCTACTTTGTTTTGAATTTGGAAGAGCCAAGAATTCAAAGACATTGGAGCACAGGAAATGAAGCAAGAAAGAAGATGGATGGGGGTATATTACAGAAGAGAGGGCCCATCTTCCTTGCTTTGCAGCGTTTCAGGTGCATATTTAATTATGCTTCATTTGGCACATTTACAAGGTAATATTTTTATACTGGAAACCTTTGAACATAACTTTCATAAGAAAAAATGCGTTATTCATGATAGTTTCAATCCAACTGTAGTTACTATATTAATAAAAGGAAGAGCAGAAGGAGAAGTAGAGGAAAATGATAAAATAGAAAAAAGTTTTGGGGTTATAGATTCTAGGTTCTCTATTTCCTAGGAAAAGATAAAAAAGAAGTTTCTGGTTTTAGAGATTTTTTTTCATTATGCATCATTTTTTTTTTTTTTTTTTTTGCAGTTTTTGGCCAGGGCTGGGTTTGAACTCACCACCACCAGTATATGGGGCCAGTGCCCTACGCCTTTGAGCCACAGGCGCTGCCCACATTATGCAATTTTTTTAAAGCTATAACTTGTCTGTATCCTCATTCCCTATTGTGAATATGGTTCCGCTATAGAGAACTGAATTATTAATGAGAATTTCATACTCCTAACAAGCACCTGCTGTCTCATTTTTGTCAGTACATTTTTATAATTTTTAAAGAAAAATTAATCATATATGCCAAATTAATATCTAGATTGGTAAATTACCTTTAAAAAACTAGTTGTGAACTTATTTCAGATTTACATAAAAGTTGAAGGAGCAGTACATAGAATTCCCATATGTTCTTCACCTAGCTTCCTCTGATGTTAACACATAAGTCAAGTATAATTAGCAAAAATTTTATACAATACTATTAACTAAATTATCAAATTTTCACTTGAATAAAACTTCTAGAATAATAAAATTTTTAATTCTTAAAAAAAATTTTAAAAATGATACAAATAGCAATATACTAGCATAGTTGACAAGATTTAGACAATTGGAAGGAGGATTAAGAAATTATGCACACCGAATCACAGAAAAAACAAAGGTCAAAATATAGATTAAAGGTTATGATTCTGTGATATAGTAAGAAATGTATATTTTGATCTTCCTTCCACTTTTTGGCACCCAATTCCCAAAACCTATGGAATCTCTGAAGTGATAAGTGTCTCTTTTTGCTAATGAGATGACATATAAATGTGGGCCCCTGGATAGCTTCAGGATGAGAGATAGATGCTAGGAAAACCAACCTTATAATTAGAGGATTGAAACTTTTAGACCCTCTACCCTTCTCACACCGCAATCTCCAAGGAGGGAAGAAGAGCTGGAGGTAGATGTCATCTTAGTAGCAAATCATTTAATCAATCACCCTTATGTAATGAAGTCTCCATCAAAACCTAAAAGGACAGGATTCAGAGAAATTTTGGGCTTGTTGAACATGGAGGTACTGGGATGGTGGTAGACACAGAGAGGGCATGAAAGTTCCATCATCTTCCCTCCATGTTTTTTCATAGGCATTTCTACATCTGGCTGTTCCTGAGTTCTATCTTTTAAAAATGTGTAAAAAATAAATGAAGTGATTCCCTGAGTTTTGTGAGCCATTCTAACAAATGATAGAACCTGAGGAGGGTATTATGAAAATTCTAATATTTGTAGTCAATTTAAAGAGAAGTGTTGGGAATTGGGGACCTAACATTTGGGAGTCATCTGAAGTGGGGGCAGTCCTGTGGGAATGAGCCCTTAATCTGTGGGTTGTGTGCTAACTCTGGTTAGGGTGAGAACTGAACTGAACTGTGGTATACCCAACCGGTGTTGGAGAATTGCTTATTGTGGAAGCACCCCCATCTACAGTTCAGTGACACCTCACCCCATATTTAGTGAATGATTGACTGATTTTTCAACAATGACTTTAAAAAGCAGAAGACAGACTCCAGGCTTTCTTCAAAGTACTAAAATAAAATAACTGAAACCTAGTGTTCTATATCCAGAGAATGTGTACAGCATGAATGGAAATCAAATAATAAATATTTGCTATAAATAAACACTGAGATAATTTATCTCTAACAGATTCTTTTTTTTATTAATATTAAATCATAGCTGTGTACATTAATGCAATCATGGGGCACCATACACTGGTTTTATAAATAGTTTGACACATTTTCATCACCCTGGTTAACATTGCCTTCCTGGTATTTTCTTAGTTATTGTATTAAGACAATTATATTCTACATTTACTAAGTTTCACATGTACCCTTGTAAGATGCACCGCAGGTGTAATCCCACCAATCACTTTCCCTCTGCCCATCCTCTTCCCTCCCTCCCTTCCCTCTCC